>CANXYI010818307.1:0-20300 GCA_948208565.1 Hura crepitans | reverse complement strand
ATCACACTATAAAACCAAAATATACCAAAACACTTATGAATAACTCCACTGCAGTGCATTGTTGCTATTAAGGCTGGCTAAAGCTATCTATCTATTACATACACATTAAAACATATGATACATTAAGCATAAAGCTTAGTGGTGTATTTAATAAAATATGCTTACATATGTGTGCACACAAATTCACATTAAACATGCAATGCCATGTAGTCATAACATACCAAAAGCACACACACATTGCTTTCCTGATTGTTTACCTACTTACACCTATCACATAACCATAATCCAGTTGTAACTTATACATTCTCATTTTATATTTATCAAGCCTTTTATTCATTTTATAGTACACATAATTTCCATTACTTAATTAGTTAATAAGCTAGTTAGCCTATATCTAACAGACACAAATCCCAATACTTGACATTAGGATCATGATGTGTAGTGGCCTAAAAACACTACTGCACTAGCATAACAAGATATCATAATTATGCAATGGTCCTATTGAACTTGTAAGTGGTTACACCCATATAAAATTATGTGCAGTGGCTTTGTTTGACTTACCGACGGTTGCACTAGTATAAATCATCATAATATATCAATTTACAATGGATTATGACAATATAAAACATATATATGTGTAGTGGCCCAAATGGACCTAACGGCAGTTGCACTTGCATAAAAATATCACCACTTATTTAGCAGCTACTAACTCCCTAGTTGACCAGTCAACCTATCCAGTAGGTTGTCTAACACATATAGGCTTTTGACACTTTACTTTATATGCTTTTACATTATATAATTGTGATACATAACACATAATCATAATCATATCTTTCTTTACATCATTAATACTAATATGAACCATACATGCTTTTGATTTGATGACTTATGTTCCATAAACAAAGTTGACATCATAATTTCACATACTTTGTAAATTATGTTTCATCACATCTCATTAGCAACCTATACATGTACACATAAAAATGCAAACACATATATAATATACCTCATTTCTAACATGTTGTATTCCTTTCCATCAAACATTATACTAGCATGATTAATCCTCCAAATATAGCTCAATTATACACACTTTAACCATATTATCATAAATTACCACTTTGCCCTTTTTACATATAACATTTGGCCAAGTGTACATTTCATCCATACAATTATTTTATCATCATTTCTATAATATTTTCACTTATTTAGCATACATTAAACTTATTGTATGATCATAATTAATTTAGGACCATTTATACTACTAAACTTATAAGTTCCATAATAGTTATACAAACTAAAAATGCATAAACATGTAAAGTGTACACATATTTTATTGAATACACTTACAAAGTGATTTCACGGCATCTCAAATATAACATTTTGCAACTTCTCTTTGCCCTTTGCTTGCCTCTCTTCCATTTTGTCTAAATTCCAATAATAGGCAATAGGTTAGAAAAATCTACATGAATTAAAACTTAAAAATAACACCTGTACAGTAATTTTAGGCACCTGTGATATCATAGAAAAATATTAGAACCCCAAAAATATGCTTACCTTACTTTCATTTTTCTAAAACCCTAACCTTTAAAACTTCTCTTTTTCCACAAAAATCCCCTCTTCTCATAAAATTAACACTAAAATAAGAATCTAGATGCAACAAGGATTGATTTAAGTATAATATTCAGGGTTTCTCGTGTGTTTTTGAATGTTTAAAGCAAAAATGGGGGAATGGATATTCAAGGGTATAACATTCACCACTTTTAGAGGTAGATAATGGTAAAGTTATTATTATGTGTTATGCACACACAGGAGATCACTTATATATATTAAACTCACAGACAATCACGATTTAATCACTTAATGATCCTATGGTTAGTTTTTTCCTATTTATGCTTTAATCTTTAAAAATTCACTCTTGAACTTTATGATCTCTAAAATTACCTCTTAAGGCACCAAAAATTTTATAATTTCACAATTAAGGGAGTCCTCAAAGTTCATGCCAAAAAGCTACAGGAAACATACTTAACTATTCAATCGCGTAAACAAGAAATTCAAAAGAAATACTTATCGATGTTAAAAAATTCTTATTTCTTCACTATTAGACTATTTAGACTCTTTGACCTTCAATTTATGCTATTTTTGGGTCAGTCTGAGCGCATCCTGACCTTTTTTTATCACAGCTCAAACTAAGATTACTATCTACTAGATATCAAAGTAAAAGAATTTTTTGGTTTAATGGCTACATCTAATTCTTTTATTTCATGCCTTATTTTGCCCATTGAAGTTTCACAACTAGTACTCCCCTCTTTAGGACACATTAATGGGGCCTACTACTTGGGAACGCTAATCATAACTTGAGAAGTACTATTTATGAAACCAAGTTTTATGGGCATTACATATTCGACATAGCATGGGCTTAAGTTTGGTCAATAACCCAATGCTAAGAAGAGCTCCAATTAAAACTATACTAACAGAAGGCTTACAAGTCTTAGTATTAATTTAATGGATTCCTTCCATTTTAGTCTCATTAAAGTTGCATACTTTGGTATGCTCATGCATAGGGATTTTGCTTACTTTGCCATGTACATGCATATATGTTATTTAATCACATTAAATATATGACATAGTTGTGGACTTATACAATAATAATTCCTTGAGTCAAAGAAAACCATTTTATGCCAAATTCTAAGTAGTTATGCATGAATTACAAACCTAATAAGGAATAAAAGAACACTTCTATCTATTTCTTCTTGGGGGGCCTTCTTCTCCATTTTGCATTTTGCATTTCTTCATCCTAATTTAACTCTATGTAATCTAATTACATATAATATAAATTAGAAGACCTCATATTACTTATGAGGGGAATTAGATGAGAAGAGAAATACAAATAGCAATGAGAGAAAAGGCTAGACACATAAGCCCAATTTCACCAAAATAAAATTCATGAAATGCAAGATCAATCACATTAGTCATTGTCCATAACTAGTCATCTTGCCAAAAATAACCCTTAACATGTACCTCATGGATTAAACCATGAAAATATTGATTATAGTTGATTACCAAAATTATAACACTTATAAAATAATTTTTAGTGCTCTCTTATGGACCAATCGATTTCCATTTGCCTTATCATGGAGAATTAATTACATTAATCATGTAATTTAATTATTTGTTCTAATTAAAATATTAAATTATATCTATCCATTTCATTGAGTTCAAATCTCATTAGAATTCCAAGTAATCATATTACTATAATGCAGATGACCTAGAAATCGAATTTAAGGTTTCTAGGAGGAGTATGTGCATAAAATAAGTTAATTATTCTAGTCCATTTTTGACAAATTTTATATAACTAAGACCAAAATAAAATTTAATCCATATAATTAATTAAAATCCTAATCATATTAAAGAAAATTAATTTAGAATGAAATTAATTTGTTCTATACCATAATTGGATTTTAAGGTCTAAAATTCAACTATTATGTTACATATCATAAAAAATCTGAAACATGGCCAAATAATTCAAATATTGATTTTGTTCAATCAATTTCATGATGATATATAACATATGTTTTCAAAAATATAAAATCCAACCATATTGAAACTTAATTTAATAAAAAATCTTTAAATGGTAATAACAAAGAATCAAATTCAAAGTGAATAATAAAACCATTTGTAACTCAGATTGAGCAATTGATACAAACCACTTAGGATCAATTTTAGCAATCATTGACAACATTTTAGACCTGTAATGATAAGTTTTATCAAATAAAATTTGACCTATAAGTCATGAAACCCAAGGTCAATGACAGAGATAAAATCGAGCTTTACATAGTACAAAATTGTTATAATCTTGACTGCCAAGCAAGTTAATGAATCCAATTCATGTCCAAATGATTTTTACCACTTCAAAGAAATTTAATTAACCTCATAAATAGCATATATTTATGATATATTAGTTTTAGAAATAATAAAAATTAATCGAATCAATCAGCACAATAATTGTGCAAATTTGATTTTAGCTCCTCTCTAAAATTCGAATTTATTGATTCAATTATTTTCCATACTCCTCTAATATGTCTAAAATTAAAAGATCATTTTAATTCATCATATTTAAGCTTAAATTAACAAAAATTGTAATTAATTTAATCATGCCTTTATACATGCAAAAGCCTCTTATGCGCATAAGAGAGTTTTTGCTCTTTTAATCTAATTATTTCCTTGCATAAAATTGAAAATTTTTATTTTAGAACATGTAAAATCAGTATTGATCTCATTAAAATTGATTTGATCAGCAAAAAATCAAAATAAAAAAAGCACTACAGAATTAAAAAATAAAAAAACTCATATTTTTATTCAATTAATCATAATCTATATTTTCATTTGTTTTGATTCTTTTAAGAACTAGGTTTTAATACAATTTTTGGATTATGGAAGTCATGCATAGCAAAATTTAAAAAATTTTTCATAAAAACTAAGTAATAATATTGGATTCGAATGTGTCAAAATCATTATTTATAGATTAAACTAGTAGTTTAAATGTGTTTACTATAAATAACTATAATGATTCCTTTTCTAATGCATTTCTCATTGGTTGAAACAAAGAGGAACACCTCTTAGTTATTGACACAAGAAGCTCGATGTAGAGATTATGATATTTTTACCGAAGACGAGAGTGGTTTAGTGGAGTCGCCACTTAGCCTTTACACCCAGACCTCTGATCTTCTGCACTAGAAAGGTTCAAAATTTTAGATCCTATTTATGCCCTTATAATATGTTGTCCATGTATATTGTAATGTTTATTAGTCCCTTATCAGTTAAGCATGCATTATATTTGAAGTATTTAAGTCATATTTTCATGTAAAAAAATAAATAAAATTGCAAGGTATAAAATTTTATGAATAATACATCCAGAAACTAGGCTATTGGTTAATTGCAGTATGGCCTGACAACTACCTATAATTCCATAGGAATTAGTGGTAATTGCCGAACTCCTATCTCTAGGAGATTGGCCTTTATAAAAATACATTGTTTATGTGATTTTTGATTAAGGAAAACCTCAAAATAATTTTATTATGAAAACATCAATTAATTAAGTAGAAGAATTATTTAATAAGAGCATTGAGCAAATAGCGTGTAAAACGAGTTGATTAGCTAACTATTACAACCTATAATAAACCAAAATAGGTAATAGATACACAACTAAAAGAAATAGAATAAGGCACTAGAATGGTCCCACTTTTGTGTCGCTTAATCTGTGCAGTCTATCTCTAAGGAAAGGTTAGGTTCGTCTCGACTCTCAATCTAGTGAACAACAATCATAACTCAAAAGATGACAAATTTAAACAACATTAAGCTGTGAGCATATGAAGGATAACACATAAGGGATAAAAATATAAACACATTTAAAGCTTATAAGTTAAGAACAATTAATTGTATAAAATCATGAAGGCACCCCAAAAAATCATAACTCAACTTACCACTTATTAAGTCCGTGCGGACTACCTAACAATTCTTTACCCATCAATGTGTACTTTTATGTGTGATATCATTATACTTAGCAAAATGGTAAACAAAGTTAAATAACATATAATAAGATGCTCAAAATATAAGATCATATTTATTAGGTATGAGTACGTGTGGACTAACTCATTATGTTTGTATAAGAAACATAGGTCCGTGCAGACCTTATCATGCTCGTAATTAAGAAGCTTAAGTTCATGTGGACCTCATCATGCTTACAGTTAAGTTCATTTAATACTAATTAACATAGTAGGATAAACCAAATATGACAATGATGAATAATGCTCCATGAAACCTTTCATAACAATGACTTACTCCTTATGATCTAAAGTGGGAACAACAAAGTATTGCCTCACTTACAATCAAACTTTAGAGATTATAGGCCTATGAAGGTAATATAAAACATATGATAGACCTTAGATATTACTTAAATAAATGTTTTCTTCAAGCAACAACACAAACATGTGGAAATTTGAGAGGAAATACTCTTATCAAGATATTTGGCCGGATGGATATATTTTCTATTTCTAAATTCTAGAATCTCACATGTGTACTAAGGAAAATAATCTTTTTCAGCCTTCCTTTCTCTTTGATTAAAGAGAAATATTTATAGCCTTAGGTTTTAGGTTTTTCCCATTTAGAAAGGAGTCCCAATCCTAATAGCGTTTTGAATCCTGAATTGAAAAAGAGGAATTCTACTTCTAGAAAGCTTTTTCCATCGATAAGTCTGTGCAGAATTATTCATACTAGTCTATGGGACTAAGCTTAAGTACACTGGTCCGTAGGCTTTGTGGGCTAAGTTTTAGGCTGGTTTTTGTATTTAGTTCATACGGACATTATCTAATTGGTTTATATGGACCTATTTTTTGAAGGCTTATGTCATGCTTGAGAGTATATCTCTAGCTATGATCATAGGTTAGAAGTGAGGTGTCTACAGTTGCCCCCACTTTAGTGTGTGATGTGTAACAACAATGCATATGAAAGTACCTGAGTCAAGAATACTTACTTGCTTGCTTCTTTTACTCAGACCATTATTGAGTAGGCTTTAGTATGGGTTTTGGATTGGCTTATGAGTTTGAACTAAAAGTAGTGGATTGGCTTATGAGGCTAAACCCAAAGTCGTGGATTGAACTCTAGGTTGATCTAGAGTAGTGGATTGAACTCTAGGTTAATCCGGAGTAATGGATTAAACTCTAGGTTGATCCATAGTAGTAAATTGAACTCTAGGTTGATCTAGAGTAGTGGATTGAACTCTGGGTTGATCCTAAAATTATTAGGTTAGATGCTGAGTCAATCCTACAAGAAAGAATAAAGCATCAGTTTGATTATGAAAATGTTATAGTGTTAGCTTGGCTTTCGAGAGGTGCTTTATTAAGTTTCTAAAAACCATGTGGTTGTAAGTCTGTGCAGACATAGTTGATCAAAGTCCATGCGGACAAAGTGGAGGATAGTTTGTGCAAACTTAGTGTGAGAAAGCCCATATGGACCTTATTTAAATGATGTCTATGCAGACTTAAGATTTACAGGTCTATATAGACTTAACACGACATAGTGATAACCATTCATTTTCCCTCTTCTTTTCTCATTTGTAATCATTTCATTTTTTTTCTCCTCTATTTTCTCTCAACTAAAAACTCTTCCTAATGGCTTCTCACACTGCCAGTGGTTCCCATTCGTTGTCCTCTGGTGAAAGTGAAGAAACTTCGACATTCCTTCTTATCCTAACAAATATAGGGACCTATTCTTCTCCTCCTCCTCTAGTGGAAGACATTTCAATGCCAACTCTAATCAATTTTATGCCTTTTGCATCTGTTAACCATCTTTAAAATGTCGCTCTAGTTAACAGAGTTGTGTTTGGTGACCTGATCCCTGTTTTAGTGGATTTGATGTATAATGTGTGCTCAGAGGTTTACTCCCAGGTGTGTTTTCTTTCCCTTGTGTGCCTTATTGAGGTTTTGATTGGATTTTCCTTTTTTTTGCAATGTGAAATTTTCTCTAGTTCAACAGGTCCGTGCGAACCTATTTTGCTGGGGTATAGTTCGTCTATGTGGACTTTACCTTTAGTTATTCTTTCTAGCATCACTAGTATGTGTTATGTGGTTATTTTATATGTGCTAGCTTAAGAAGTCCATGTGGACTTATTGCTGACTGCTACATGTCTATGCGGACTTATACCCACTTATGGGTATGGTTTGTGTGAACCTATACCTTTATAAATTTTTTTCCATGTGGTTCTCCTTATGATCATGTCTGTGGTCTGTGTGGACCTCTAGTAGTTCTTTTACTTATGGTCTATACGGACCTATTTTTTAAAATGTTAGTCTATACGGACCTTATTATTTTTGTCTCTTTTACTTTTTTAGACACGACTTAAGTGTGGGGGTCCTCTTTCTGGACCTTGGCAATGGTATTTTTCCATGTATGTGTCGATGAAGAATAGGGTTAGGGCTACTAGATTTCAAATATTTCTGGAACATCTTGTTGGCGAAGACATCTATCATGATTTGTAAGCTTTAAGAGCATTCTTAGATAGGTGGATGCACACCACACATACCTTTCATCTGCCCTTCCGAGAGATGACCATAAGTTCTTTCGACTGGGCTTTTATCACTTGGGTGCCATGCATAGGATGTGCTATCACATTTGATGCTTGTTATTGCCATTCTTCTCTTTGGCTATAAAAAGTGAGGGAATTGTTGGGTTTCATTCGTTAAGATCTCCCCAGGAGCATTTAGTGCACTAACTTACATGATAAGTGGGTGGATGAGGCCCTTTCAGGTCAGTTAGGGGTCAATTAATACGCCCATTATTTCATCCTTTACTTGCTGGGTACCGCCCTTTTTGCCAATGCCAATTGTATGGTAAGCTGGAGCTTTCTCCCTATCTTGGAGGAAGTTGATAAAATTGGTTTTTAGAACTAGTGCTTCTCATCTCTTGGATGGATGTTTCGAAGCTTAGACATGGCTGTTCAGACTAGGAAGAGCCATCGATTTATTTAGGGCTTTATGTTAAGTGTACTGGTAAATGACTCATTTTGGTTTATTTATATTTCTTTGAAGCCTTTTTGTGATTTTAACTTTGTGTTTTTCTTTTTTTTTTAGGTATAGGTGTATGAGCTTCACTTGTTAGCCCGCCCCTGTGAACTGGATGTGCCTTGTCGGTATCCAATAATGGATAGGTGGGTCCGACCATCTTTGGGTCTTTGGAATATAGCTTCGCTAAGGTAGCATTGCCATTATCTCAGTTCTAGGGTTTGGACTAATGTAAGTATCTCTTGCATATGAAAGAAAAGTTCATAATTAGCAATTTAGTCAATTACAACTAATACTTACCTTTATAGGTTGACTTAGCTTGGTGGGTTTTTCCTTTTGAGCAATTGCTGACTTTTTGTGCTCTATTAGAGAATTGTCCTCCCACTTTATTTTGCTGACCACTCTAGAGGCTTACTCCTAGTTCTTAGGGGAGAGAATTATGAACTTGTATATGGGGCCTGATGCACGCCCTATTCTTTATAATCATCCTGACTCAATGCTATTCGAGAGGTACATAGATGACCTAGAATTTATGTAGAGTGTGACTATAAGGATCCTAGAGAACACATTGATAGAGGGTACAGAAGAGAGCTACACTTCCTTGGCCTCTACTCATTTGCTCTCTTAGGTTTTTTATACATTTAGACATCTTTCTTCTCAGGTGAATTTCTTAACTCTTGATTTGTTTTTAGGGGCATCTTCTATTTGTGTGTTGTTTTATAGCCTATTGCTGCTCCTGGGGCTGGCCTATCTTCATCATGGAAATGATCGAGAACTACCCCTAATTCTCCTAGTTCTCAATTCAGAACTCCCTTTGCACGAATCAGAGTTCTTAGTTCGTCTGCTAATTAGCCTTCATTACCTGATAAGGTTATTGGTACTTTGACTGACATCCCTAAGCTAAGCTACATGTGTTATGGCATTGATAGGGAGCTATCTTCTGCCCATCTTTGTATAGAAGAGAATTGGTCGGTTCCCTTCCAGCCAAAAAATAATACATTGGTATGGTCTTTTGCTAATCTTTTGCACTGTTTGAATTTGTAGTGTCACTTGTGTTTCATTCTTTTTTATCAGGTGAAGAGAGCTTTAGTAGAGAGGACTGCTCATGTGGTGGAGGCTTTTAAAAGGGCCATGATTGATGAAACCCTAGTCCTCTCAATGAGCAATTTTCCTATCATGGTTAATTTCATACAATTGTGTATGTTATGCACTGATCCTCCACTTTTTTACAGAGTGAACTGTCCAAGAGGGTTGCTGCCCTTTCTGAGGCTCGAAGGAAGGTGAGAGCCTTCAAGGTCGCTAAAAAGCTAGTGATCTGCTCTGATGATGAAGACACAGAGGAAGAGGATGATGATAAAGAATAGGAAGGCTAGCACTGATCTTCCCCCTCCCCCCTTTTTTATTTTGGAATTGGAATTGCTCTGCCCCTTTATTCCATTTTTCATATATATAGAACTTTAAACTTTTGATTTTGTGTACATACAATTTCAATTTTACTTTAAAATACATTTTCCCCTTAAGTATGTTTATCCATGAAAGGGTATATAAATGGATTTTTAACAACCATTACAATTCTATATTAATTATAGGTCTATGTGGACTTAAGATGATTTAGTCTATAAGGATTTGAAATGCACTAGTCTGTGTAAACTTAAGATGCACTAGTTCATGTGGACATAAGATGATTTAGTCCAGGTGGACTTAAGATATGCTAGTTTGTGTGAACATTGACCACACCAGGTTATAGACAAGCGGTTGCTAATGCCATGGATGTACTTCCTTGGTTTGTGTAGACTATGACACCATCTTTATACATTACAAGGTCTGCACAGACCTCCTTTCGTGTTTTGGATTCTCATTCTTGGTTAAGAAAGGAATGGTGGGGTTTTGGCTTATAAATAGTCCAATCTTCATCTCTCATGTCATACTCTCATTATGTCTTCCTTCAGCTAAAATTTGTCAAAGATTTTAAAACCAAAGGCCTTTTAGACTTCCTCTATTCTTGCTCGCCTTTCTTCCCTTAGATTCTTGAGGAAAGCTCATATTGACCCCAATTTTCTGAATGCGACTGTGCAATATTAGGACCCTATTTTTCATGTGTTTGTCTTCAATCATCAAGAGATTACCCCAACTTTAGAAGAGTCAGCTACCATTTTAGACTATAAAATCACTTAAAATGGTCCCTTTGCCTTGCCTTCTTTCGAGGACCATTATCCCATGGATATTATTCTTGCCTTGGGTCTTTCTCCCCTTATGGCTCAAAAGATAGTGTCGGGTGTAGGTCCAATTTCCTTGTGAGTAGTTTTAGACTATGCCTATTAGTTTCCTATTAACTTAGTGGAATGGGCGAAGTGCATATTACTATATATCCTTAGCTATTGGCTTGTGGCTACTTCTAAGGATGAGTCCTGCAATTTTAAGACTCTTCAACTTCTGATTAAAATATGATCTGGCCGTAACCCTTTTGGTATTTTCCTAGCTAAAACTATTCGAGGTTTGGATGCTCTAAAGAAAGAGGGTATTCACTTTGTAACCAGTAGTACACTCCTCTTATAGGTATGTGTAAAGTGCCTATCATGGGTTTTCCCTCTAACTTTATTATTTTATAACCCTAATTTTTACCTAGTATGCTTGTGAAGGTTTTTGCATTAACGGACTTGCCTAATTTTTGCTTAAGTGGTCCTTTACGGATTTTCCAACCTAACGGCTTTTTTTAGTAGATTTTGTTACCAGATAAATTGGGGTTACTTGTTCCTCCATGCTTGTAACAATGTGTGATTCACATGACCAGTGGACTATATGGCTTAATACTATTACCACAATACGATAGAGACATCTATGGTGGAAGATCACCCATTTTTGTCTCTTCTATCATGCTGGCTATGTTCCCTTGATTGGGTTAAAGCATGTTACCTTCTATATCCTTTTACGAATCCTAAGGTAATTTGGGTTAGTGCAAAGAATACCTCATGAGCCTTTGGGATTTCAAGGTGGTCCTTTGATGCATCACTTCTTGCGCTCTTTCCCTGACTTATGAAAGCAACGTGCCATCTTGAAAGATGTGCTTGATTATATAACTAATGGTGTTAGTACTAATGAATATTAAAAAAATGGATTCTGAGTGAAGCTAAAAACAATAGAACATTAGTGTTGGAAAGAAAAAAATAAAGATAATACTTCTGCCTTAGAATTCAATTACTTGTATGACATTTCTCTATCTTAATGGAGATTTGCATATCAATGATCATGACTATATTAAATGCATTAGAGACTAAGCTGATTAATCTTGGCAAATGTATTAATTTCCCATTAATGAAACTGTCGTTACCAATCAACCTTGAAAAGGTTTTCTTGATTGGACATTTTCTCTCAAATTCACTAACTTTTGCATAAAGTGTCTGTTGGGTTTTCACCTTATCGGGGGGTTCTAATTTTTGCCTAAACTGCTCTATTCAAGTTTTTAGCTTAGCAGACTCTTTTTTTTAGTAGAAATACTTTTTCAATTTATCCATGTTGATGGGCTCCTAGAACTTATTGCCTTCTAGATTCGAGATCTTGATGCCTCCATGCTTGAGTACTTTCTTGACCAAATATAGACCTTTCCAATTAGGCCTGAACTTTCCCCCAGAGTTTGATAATAAAGGTCTAATTTGTTTAAATACCAAGTTACCTTCTCATATAGATCTAGGCTTTACTTTCTTGTTGTAAGTTTTAGCAATTCTCTTCTGATACAATTGCATATGATAGAGAGCTTTAATTCATTTTCCTCAATTAGTGCCAATTGCTCATATCTATTTTTAGCCCATTCTACTTTAGGTATATCAGCTTCTAACACCACCCTTAGTGAAGGTACCTCAATCTTTACTAGTAGTACTGCTTCTATGCCGTATACTAGTGAGTAAGATGTAGCTTAGGTAGATGTTCTGACAGTCATTTTATATCCCTACTATGTGAAGGGTAACATATCCACCCAATCTTTATAAGTAATAGTAATCTTTTGTAAAATTTTCTTGATGTTTTTATTAGCTACCTCTACCTTACCATTAGCTTGAGGTCGATACAGAGAAGACTTATGATGTTGAATCTTGTATTTCTACAAAAGCTACCTTGTCTCACCCTAGAACTGCACCCCGTTATCTGAGATGACCTATTGTGGCAATCCATACCAGCAAATGATATTTCTTTTAATAAATTTCAACATCTATCTTGCCCCCAATTTACTGAAAAATTTGGCTTTAACCTATTTCGTGAAATAATCGACTACAACTACTGTGAGACTATGCCCTCTAGTAGTTGACGGCCTTATTTCCCTAATTATGTCAATTCCCTATGTTGAAAATGGCTAGGGAAATGACAAACTAGTTAGGTCATGGGGTGGCAGAGGACTCAAATTCCTATATATCTAACACTTGTGACACCTTTTGACAAAATCACAGTAGTCTGTTTCCACGATTAGCTAGTAATAGCCCAATCTTATGATCTTCTTTGCAAGGTTTCTCCTATTCATGTGAGGACTATAGAACCCTTCATACACCTCCTCGTGTACTTTTTGAGCTTCTAATTTGTCTATACATCTAAGCTGAATCTCACACCTACCTTTTGTATAACATGCCTTCGAATAAAACAAACTAAATGGATAACTTTCAGAGAGCCTTCTTGTCTTTCTTAATTGTACTTTCTAGGTATTTTTTAGTTTTCAGGTAGGTTTGGATATCATGGTACCACGATAGGTCTTGGTGGGATTGTTTAGTTGTGGTGCTGACTATAGTAGTGTAGGTAGGGAATCTTATCTTACTAAAATACATTGTTCTGGGTAGGTCCCTTTTAGTGAGATTTGACATAGACATTAAGGTGACTAAGGCATTAACTACTTGGTTTTGTTCTCTAGGGACATAATGAAAGGTGCAGTGATTAAACACTTTAGTGAGGTTTATGAGTATTTTGACACACTTGCTTAGGTTTTCATCCTTGACTTCCCAATTACCTTTTACTTGTTGGATGGCAAGTATTGAATCCCCATATGCTTCAACCACTTTTTGCCCTAAATCGGTATAGAGTTTTAAGGTCATACACATATACTTTATATTTGGCAACATTATTAGTGGCTGGAGACTCCAATTTACTAGCTAGAAACATCTACTCACCATTTAGGCTAGCACTTGCTCCTTTTTTATTAACTGCCCCATCAAAAATATCTTTCATATTTCCTGGGATATTGCCTCTAAGTGTTGATCTAGAAATTTTCACACTTTTTATTTTCCTTCAATGGGGTGTTGTGCTAGGAATTCAACCATAGCTCAGCCTTTAATTGTCTTCTTAGTGATGTAGGTGATGTTGAATTACTATAAAAGTAAGATCCACTGGCCCATTTTACCTACTAAAGACGATGCGGTTTGCAAAAACCTAAGAGGATCATGCTTTGCTACTACCTCTACTTTGTAGGACTGTAAGTAGTGATGCAACTTCATAGAGACCCAAATCACTCCTAAACATATCTTTTCTACTTTTATGTATTTTTGTTCCTAGGGGAGCAGTTTTTTGATTAAGTAATAAATTATATTCTTTATTCTAGCTTCATCTGCCTGTGCGATCAATGACCCTATCAAAGATTTGTCGACTGCTAGATACAAGATTAAGGGTTTTCCTAGTTTTAGGGGTTTTAGAGCTAGAGGTTTGGTTAAATACTATTTGATGGATTAAAAGGCTTTCTCATAATCATTATTCCACTCCTTTGGCTACCCTTTGCGTAACAAATTAAATATGGGTTCACAAATTGAGGTGAGCTTATATATGAACCTACTAATGTACTGTATTTTATCGAGGAACCCCCTGTTCTCCTTTTTTGACTGTTGGTAGGCATGTCTATAATGGCTTTCACCTTGCCAAGATCTACTTCAATTCAATTTTTTCTCATTATGAATCCCAATAGCTTTCCTAATGTAACCCCATAGACACACTTTTTAGGGTTCAGCATCATATTGAATTGGTCTAACCTTTGGAAAAGCTTTTCCAATGCCTCGAAGTGTGCTTCCCCTTCGATAGGTTTTACCATCATATCATTTACATAAACTTTTACTTTTTTGTGCATCATGTCATGGAATAGTTTAGTGGCCATACATTGATAGGTGGCTCTCACATTTTTTAGCCTAAAAGGCATTACCTTGTAGTAATACATGCCCTATTCTATTATAAAGGTGGTTTTGCATTTGTCTATCACCTTTATCAAAATTTTATTATATTTGGAGAACCCATCAACAAATGAGTATATCGTTGCCATTGCTACGCTGTCTACAAATAGATCTATGTGGTGTAAAGGGAAATCATCCTTTAGACATTCATTGTTTAGGTATCGGTAGTCTATACATATCCTGACCCTTCAATCTTTCTTAGGTACTAGGACTATGTTGGCGAGCCAAGTAGGGAAAATGATTTCTTCGATGAATTTTACTTCAAGTAACTTAACTACCTCCTCTTTTACTTTTTCTACCCATTCAGGCCTCATTCTTCTGAGCTTTTGTCAAACTGGGATGATGTGATCATGTGTTAAGATAGTGTGTTTCATAATTTCTCAATCAACACCTGGCATATCATTATAATTCCAAGAAAAAATTCTTTCGTATTTCTTTAATAGTCTCTCGAATTTTTCTCTTTCCTCGATAGTAGTATCATGGGTAATTAATATATTTCTAGGTTATTCATTAGTGATAAGATTAAATGGATAAGTTTTAATGCAATTAATGTAAAAAAAGCTCATGTAATGATCACTTGTATGCACACTACCATTAGGAGAAAGATCACACAAATAAGTGAATTCATTATTCATTTTATTAAAAAGTTAATTGTTCACCTCAAAGAGGTCACAAATGTACAATTCATCTAAAAAAATCAAAATTTTCATCTAAGTGAGGCATATCCTCTAGGTAGCTGGGATAGACTTCCTCAATGGTTGGTGACTTTAGGAATACTTCTGCAGTCCACTGAATTTGAGTGAGATGTCCTAACTCCTAATCAACAACATTAACAAAGATCTCAAATCCCGACTTGTAGCATCCCTATACTATGGCAAGTTTTAGAGTCCCATCATACTTTGCACCTTTCTACTTGACAAAATAATCTCCCAAGTAGCTACCTTTTCTTGTGTTCCCTTTATTGCTCGGATCATAGCCTAGTCCCTTCCTATCCTTCTGAGTGTGCATTTGTAGAGGTTCGGTTATGCCTTGTATGTTCTTCCCTAAACTAGCACCTGGGAAGAAGTCCATTCTCTTTATCATCTTGGATACAAATGGATCTATGTAATCTTCATAAATACCTACAATATGAAACCCAATAAAATGTTGATTAACAATAGCTAAAGTGGAAACTGCATGATCAACTTTAGCTTTTATGGTTACGATGTTGCCTTTTATGCAGGAATTTAATCATCGAATTTAGTGTCGAGGGGACTCTTCTGAGCTTGTGAAACTAAGGCCTTCCTAATAAGACAGAAAAAGTGGCTGGGATGTTTATCATAGTAAATTCGACTTTATCAATGACTGGCCCCACTTGTACCTTGATTGTAAAAGACCCTTTAGCCTATCTTTTTGTGTCATTATAAGCTTTTATGGTGGTAAATCTTCGTTCTTGATCCCTAAACCTAATAAGATTTTGGTAGGATAGATGCATAGAGAGGTACCATAATCCACAATGGCACATCTTGTCTTTTTTTAGTTTACTTTAGCTTTAATAAACAGAGGTCTATTGTGGTCCCTCCCTTCTAAGGGTAAATCAGTGTCAGAAAAGGTAATAAGGCTTGTGTTGCCTATCTTCTTTACTTGTACAAGCTCATCAAGGGTAGTTGTTGTGGAAACAACTACTTGACCTAAGGCTTCAACCACTTTCTACCTACGGTCTTTAGATGACATCAGTATGTCTTATATACTGATGTTAGCCTAAGTTTTCTTTAATTGCTTTAATACCTCTTCGTGCTTGTCCTCTTTAGGTTTAGCTTCTTTTTTAAGTAGGAACTAACCATTCTTCTCTACCCTCTTAACTACTTCTCCCTCAACCCAAATTGGTTCTCTCTTACCCTCTTTAAAATCCTTATCTGAGGATTCATCCTAAAAATTCTTGCTCTCTCTAACCTCACAGTCACTCTCATTATCCTAGAAACTAGTCATAAAGATAGATTCACTCACCCTCACTCCTATTTTAGTTTCTTGCTCAGACCCATATATTTCTTTAAGTACATATTCTTCAGGTAATCTGAATTGAAGAAGGGAAGAAGTGTGGTGTTTGGGTAATGGGTTTGATAAGGTCTCAAGGTCAGGGATTTATTTTGAATCAATAAGATCTTCAATAGCTCTCCTGAGGCATTTGTAGTTGTTAGTGAGGTGCTTCGTTCGTTGGTGATAAGCACAATATTAATCATGCATATGATTAGGTAGTAATGGTGTAATAAATGGTTAGTGTGGAAGTGGTTGTAACTTCCCATCTTTAGTAAGCTTCTTCAACAACACAATAAGGACTTACCTGAGTTAGAATACCTACGACCCTATATTGCATTCACTTTAGCTATCTTGGTAGTGGCACTAGTACTACCACTTTCAAAAGTGGGTTATTGTTTGTTTATTTATACACCTTGTTTTGATAACCCACTTCAAGGTCAATGGTAATGTCTTTAAGTTGTTCCCAAGTAGTAATGCCTTTAGCAGTTAGCCCACTATTCATATAACTATTGGCTTTCCTGATGAACATCTTAATCTAGTTAATGTCTTCCAGTTTATTTCTCATCTTTAGGATTTTCTCCTTCTACCTTTGTAAATAGTCAGAAAAACTTTCATTTGGTTTTTTTTTTATCAACTCCAGATCCTTCAAAGTGATCTCCACACTTGCATTATTAGTGTACTACTTGTTGAATGCTCTTGCCAACTCATTCCAGTCTTCCTTAACCCTTCTTTCTTGGTAATGATACCAGTCGAAAGCTTGGCCTATAATAGACATGCTAAATAGGCTTACAATTTCTTCTTCTATTAGATGGGTGGCCCTCATGGCTATGGCATACTGCTTCAAATGGGTGTGATGTTAAGAGGTTCCATCAAATTTGATAAGGTTAGGTATCTTAAACTTATACGGTATGGAGTGGTTAGGCCTTAAATTGATGTTATCCAAGTCAATGTCTTTACCCCCAGTCATTAATCATGACATAGCTTTCATTTTCTCATTCAACTTTTTTAGCTGGTCATTCTCTACTACCTTAAGAGGGGGTACCCTGTTGTAAGCCTTAACCACTTATGGCACTTCATCATTGAAAGATTGATCATCCTTTGTATCACCTACTATCTCCTTACTTTTATGGGTACCTGAAGTTTATCCCACCTCTTGTGGATTCTATATATTGGATAAAGCATTTGTAACAATTGCCATTATCCTTCTTTCCATTTTAGTCTTTTCCTCTATGAACATGGCTTTGGTAATGTATTTATCAGTAGACAATGTTCCTCAATTAGGTTGTACTGGTACTTTTGTGCTAACTCTGTTAAGGCACTTGCCTACTCTTTTCCATTGTGCAGCAAGTGAAGGATCAATGGTGGCTATCAAAATAGAAGGTTAGACATGATGCATGTACAATATAAATAATGAAAAATGCAAATGATGCATGATATACAATGCATGCTCATGATGCAACAAAGACAACCACATACAATAATCCTTCTAACCTTATTTCACCCATACTGATGGTTTTAGTCTTTCTTCCTAAGTCACCTTACCTAAGCATTATCGGGGGATACATAGGTTCAAACATGGGCTTAATTAAGCCTAATGACCTCTCGTATTTAAAACATAAGAGAATATGGTGGCCTATGACATTTATGTCCCATTTGATGTGAAATTAGGTTGGTCCTATGCTGGATAAAAAAAAAAGGCACAATGGCCTTGCCCTCACTTCAAATGTGATTAAACAAAATAGGCCCATATTGTAATCAAATGCAATCACAATCTCTTAGGGTCTTGTAACCTAGGGAAAGTAGCTCAACTTACTTATGGCTTTAGTCAAAAGGCTTAATGGCTCCCACAAGTAGAGGTCTCTCCTAATAGGTCTTTCCAATCAAGGTTAATAACAACCAATTTGTTCACCTTTCTATATAACTGAAGGTACGAGGCTTATGAGTGATGGATATGCTAGCACTTCCCCATTCTTGAATGAAAAATGGAGTCATGGTTCACAACATCATCCATGGTAAAAGGGACACAATTTATAAGAGTGTAATGCATGAGATTGATAAAAATTAGAATATTTAGATGACATATTATTTGGGTGCTTTCATATTAAAATTCTCAGTCCTCAGTGGAGTCACCACTGTAGAGATTATGATATTCTTATCGAGGATGAGAGTGGTTAGTAGAGTCATCACCTAGCCTCTACACTAAGACCTCTGATCTTCTATACTAGAAAGGTTCAAAATTTTAAATCTTATTTATGCCCTTAAAATATGTTGTCCATGTATATTGTAATATTTATTAGTCCCTTATCAATTAAGCATGCATTATTTAAAGTATTTAAGTCATCTTTTCATTTAAGAAAGTAAGTAAAATTGCAAGAGTCAAAAGGAACAAAGTTAAATGAATCGTACATCCAAAAATTGGGTTATTGCTTAGTTGCAGTATGGCTTGACAACTACCTATAATTCCATAAGAATTGGTGGTAATTGCCCAACTCCCATCTCTAGGAGATTGGCCTTTATAAAAATACGTTTATGTGATTGTTGATTAAGGAAAACCTCAAAACAATTTTATTATGAAAACACCAATTAATTAAGTAGAAGAATCATTTTAATATGAGTGTTGAGCAATTGGCGAGTAAAATGAGTTAATTAGCTAACTATTATAACCTAAAATAAACCAAAATACATAATAGGTACATAACCAAAAGAAATAGAATAAGCACTAAAATGGTCCCGTTCTTGCATTGCTTAATCGATGCAGACCTTGTAAAGTTCTAGTATTAGTTTGTATAGACTATCTCCCAGGAAAGGTTAGGCCTGTCATGGCTCTTAGTCCAGTGAGTAAACCTAATCACAACTTAAAAAATGACAAATTCAAAAAACATTAAAATGAGAGCATATAAAGGATAACACATAAAGGACAAAAATATAAACACATTTAAAACTAATAAATCAAGAACAATTAATTGTAAAAAAATAATGAAGACACTCTAAATAATCATAACTCAACTTATCACTTATTAAGTCCATACAGACTATAGCCCTTCTGATAGGGAGTCTATGCAGACTACCTAATGATTCTTTGCATATCAATGTGTACTTTTATGCATGATATCATCATACTAGTAGAATGGCAAACAAAGTTAAATAGCATATAACAAGATGCTCAAAATATAAGGTCATGTTTACTAGGTATGAATCCATACGGACCAACTCATCATGTTCACATAAGAAACATAGGTCCGTGTAGGCCTTACCATGCTCGTAATTAAGAAGTCTTAGTCCGTGAGGACCTCATCATGCTTACAGTTAAGTTCATTTAATGCTAATTAACATGACAGGATAAACCTAATAATACAATGATGAATAATACTCTATAAACCTTTCATAACAATAACCTACTCCTTATAATCTAAAATGTGAATTACAAAGTATCGTCTTACTTACAATCAAACTTTAGATATCATAGGCCCATAAAGGTAATATAAAACATATGATGGATATTAGATATTACCTAAATAAATGTCCTCTTCAAGCAACAACA
>CANXYI010818291.1:0-10093 GCA_948208565.1 Hura crepitans | reverse complement strand
GATACACATATTTCTTTTATATCTAATATAATATCACAATTGATCATATATTCATTTTTATATGCTTTTATGACTCTTATTTAACTTTCTATCATTTAGCTTATCAATGTGCTAATCTCACATACCTATTTCTACATAATTGATATTAAATCATTTTTTTAAATTTTGACCATCATTTGGTATTTATATAAGTTTTCTAAATCTTTAGCATATTTTCACATTGTGCCTCAAAATACTTTTATTGCCCCTTTAGTGCTCCTATTATCCTATTTTATGTCCTTTAATAATATAAATGTGAAAGTTTCAAAATTCATTCTTATTTTATATCAATATTAAATTTTTACTTTTATGCTAATTAGCCATCTTACTATTAAAGTTTTTATATTGAATAAACACATAATACCACTTAAACATTATAATCACTCCATTTTTGCCATGTTCATATTTTCAGCCTAAAAAGAACATAAGGACATAATTTTCCTTTTTATGATTTTCTAATCTTAAATTATCAAATTTTAGTCCTAATTAGAATTCCAATCTATGACATTTATTAAATTAACTAATACATGAAAAATCATTATTTATATAAACTTACATAAACATAGTTCATAGTGGTAGAATACACATACCACTAAAAATGAGTCTTCTCTTCCTCCTTCCTTTAATTATTTCTTCAATTTCATCTCTCCATCATAATCTTTTCAAGTCCTCCCACTTCCATAACCAATTTTTCTCACATAAAGTTCACCAAAATAACTATTATCCACATAATCATAATTTAGTATATTAATACTTAATAAGAAATTCTAAATAACCTATAGAAATTATTAAGATTGAGAAATGAACAACTTACTTGTTAGGGAGCTTTGAACATATGACTTTTAACTCTATTTTTCCTCTAGCATTCATATCCTTCCATCCACCTTTGAAGAGGCTAATAAAGTAGTTAAGGAGTGCTTTTAATAAAGTGTAATATCTTAGAGATTTATGGTGGATTTCCAAGAAAATTTTAGGTGAAAGGGAGAGAGGTAAATTTTAGCTCATGAGGGAGGGGAATAAAGGTGGATGCTCATATTCTTATGATTATTTTATATTAAACCTCTATATATATGAGTGTATTAATGGTTGAGATCAAATTGGAATTACACATTGATGGCTAAATTAGTCCCGTATGTGTATCTTCTATTAAATATCAAATAATTTCTTTCATCTTTTATACATTTATTTTAATTTTGGATGGCTTAGATTACACTTGTTACTATTTAATCATAGGGCTAATGTTGCTTTCTACACAAAATCTACCTAAAAATCTATTCATATTTATCTTTTAATTTATCATTTTCATAGTTTATTTTGCTCAATTTATTTCTAATTCCTTCACTTGTAAATAAATTATAAAACTATAATTTCATATTCCTCTAATTATTTTAGCATCAACATATTTAAGTTTTTTTTTATCAATTTTAGCACATTTTTAAGAGTTTATGGTTTAGCCCTAAAAGGTAACTATTCATATCTAATCAGGTTTCAGATTTAATTTTTGATTTTTAAACTCTTTAATGACCTTATTTACCTTTCAAATTACATCATAAATTTTCTTATAATTTATACCTTTATTTTGTAAAGTTAGTCCATTCGGGCTTAAGAGTCACTAATCATTAGGCCTATTTCTCGAACCTTATTTTCACATCTTTTCACTCTTCTTATAATCAATTCTTATTCTTTACCACTTTTCATATTTATATCCCATCTTTTTACCACTAAATTTCAATTTCCAATTTTGCCCTTTTCTTTCTCATATAATTCTCTTTACATCCTTTAGCCACTTTTTGCTCAGTTGTTCATACCAACCAAATCTGCTTGATTTATATGCCTTATTTATTTCCAACTTTTTCTTATAATTCCATTTCTATCCTTGTGTAAAACTAGACCAAAAGTCGAGGGTGTGATAAAGCCTTTTTACATCTATGTTGAGATAAAATGAAAATGTACAACTTATGCCATGCTAGATAATGGTTCAGCCATAAACATTTTACCCTTAAAACTTATGGCAACCAATGGATTAAAAAAAGGATTTAGAGGCTTTTGATATGGTAATTAGAGTTTACAATAACACTAAGCATATTGTTGAAAGACCTTTACCACTATTGTAAAAGTTAGCCCAATAGAAATTGAGGTCACTTTCACTATCTTAGACATATCAGCTACTTTCGTAATACTTTTTAGACATCCATAGTTCCATAAGCTTGGGGTGTATTCCATCTATGCTCTAGCAAATGATAAAATTTTCTTTGAATAAGGAAGTGATTGAAATAAAGGCCTCAGCTGCCAAGATACTATAGCTAACTTGAACTTTGACTAACATCTATTTATTAAATTACAAGTATCTCCAATATATAAGGATGAAATAGAAACTCGTGTCTCAAGCATGATGGAGAGATTATACTTTTTTCTTAAAATGGGCTTACAAAGAAATGTCAAAGGAGTTCTTACACTATAAGACTTTAAAGGAAAAACGTATAGACAAATTATGATACAAAGGAAAAAAAAAGCACCCAGTAAGGAAACAAGGTAAGTTAACCTTTTATTAGTATTGGTTATAGTAATTCTTATACTGGCTCACCCAAACCTAGATAAATCAATGGCATTTTTAAAATTATAGATGTGATAGCAAAGCAAAGGCAAAAAGAGTTAAAAAGAAGCAAAGAGGAGATCTTAAAACTAGTATACCTGACCCTTGAAGATTAAGGAACGAAAGATGAGATTCTAACACCTAATATGGTTGCTGCTACCCTAGAATTTGCTAAAAGTTTTTTAGATAAAAAATTAGATAGTATAATTAATAGTTCCTTCGATGATTTCCTTTAATCTTTAGATTTATTTCATGACAATTATTTTACTTTTAAGATTAATAAATTAAATCATACTTTTGCTTACTTGTTTGACATCTTATTTGATTGTACTACACATTATGATGAACATCTAATCTGCATGATAAATATTAATTTAATTAATGCACCAAAATTAACTTAGAAAATGAATAAAATCCTAAAAAACTATTGCTAGAATAAGACTTAACACATAAGGAAATAAAGTCCTTTGAAAATGTGTTAAAGAAGAATGAAAAGATTTTTGCATGGTCTAATAATGACATGCCTAGTACATGTCATGATATTGCCTAACATTAACTTCTAACCTATCTAAATGCTAAGGCTGCTAGGCAAAAGTTGTAAAAGATGAGACCTAAATGGACCATTAAAAAAATGCTAGGAAGCAAAAAGAGGCTAACATTTTAGATGTGTTGGAATTTCTTATGTGGTTAGCAAATATAGTCTCTATACTTAAGAAAAATAGTCGTGTAAGTATATGTGTCGATTATAAGAATTTGAACAAAGTATGTGTAAAAGATGATTTCCCTCTTCCACATTTTGACATTCTTAATGATAGTGCCGCCCTACATGTGTACCCTTTAGTAGAGTGGATTTTTAGGATATTACAAAATCCTTATGGCAATTTGTTCGTGTCCCACCTTTCCAAGACCAACCAATAAAAAATGACCGAAGACTTAACCTAATTCTCACCCCTCAAATCTCAAAAGACAAGAAGAAGATTAAAGGGATCCTAAGTCTTTTTTGATTGATTGATAGAAAAGTGTGAGTTAGGAACCACAAGGTAAGTAGAGTCACCATTCAAAATCTAATTGGGAAAGTACCTTGTATGGCCATACTAGACAATGGTCTGAAGCCCTACTCTTATCCATACCTTAAATTAATATGGAATTTTAAATGAAATTCATAATTTTATACTTTTTTTCAAACAAGAATCATAGAAGAAATGTAAATTGACAAGATAAACTAATTAAAGAACATAAAATTAAATATAGTTAAAATAAAACATGCATCAAATCGAGTCATTTATTTCATAGGGAACTTCAGCTCTTGCATGCATTTTGCAAAATACATTTTTACATTATTATTATTTTTGTTAAGAAAATCAATAATCCATTTTTTATAAAAAATGAGTTTAATTATGTAGAAATCAATTTGTTCGAATTTCCTACTTAGCGTCTAATAACATTTTTCTACCTATTACAACATATATGAAAAATTATAGGGAAGTATTCTAAAGAAGAAATAAAATAACAATACATGGCAATTTCTAAATAAATTCTAACCCAAAAGGAAATAAAAATTACATGGAAATTTCCTGGATCACATTCTATTCGTGAAGGAAATAAAATCAAGTGAAAATTAACTAAATTACATACTATAAAAAAGGGAATAAAATTAAAAGTAAAGTAACTAAAATACATTCTAACAAAATAAGGAATAAAATCAAAGAAAATTAAAAATACATTTTAACAAAATAGGAAATAAAATTAAAACAAAATTAACTAAAATACATTTTAACAAAATAGGGATTAAAACCAAAAGAAAATAAACTAAAATACATTGGAACAAAAAAGGGATGCCACTATATCTAACTAGAAAATAGATGATTTGATCCCTCTAAGAGCAATAACTAAAAAAGGCGAGTTTATTTACTGAGTATAATTGCCTTCAAACCATTCTCTAATTGACTTTGAAATAAAAGAATTCAAAAACTCTAGAAATGACTTGATCAAGACAAAATCAATCTAAAATATTTTTTTTGTGTTTTGGAATGTCTTATCACTTCCTAATGCATTCCCCCCAACCTATTATTAAATGTCAAATTTTTATAGTTAACTTGTATTAAGAAAATGAACATTTTAATAGGTGAAACAACCATTTTGTGCAATATCGATGTTTACATATTGCGAGAGCTACTTGAAGGTAGTCGAGTTATCAATAAAGGATTCACCACCTTGAATCATTTAGAGGAGTCTATGTCATAGTTCTAGATGACTATATTTATTTGGGAAACTTCAGCCAAAGTAGAATGTAAGTGTGAATAGGATTTACTAGGGCATTTTAGGAATAATGATAAATGTCATTACTACAACATACTTAGGGCTCAGATAGACATATTTAATTAATCACTAAATATGCACAAGTCTATGCTTAAACTTGGATGAGATAAAGAATGGTGGAAGAAGTTTGTTGCACGATAAATAGATATAGATGGGTTAAGTCAAACCACTTATTTTTGACACTTTAGTTGTAATAATGCATGGCTAGTTGTCTCTTTTGACTTATACATAAGTGAATTTATTAAATGGAATGATCTAATGTGATTAAATCACAAAGTCCCAGTTTAAGAAGGATTATAATTCACTATGTACAGTTAATGTGCTTTAAAAGCTAATGGGATCACACACCTATAAAAGTAAATTAATGAGGAAAAATACATAGTGTTTAATGATATGGAATGTAATGAAATTAAAATAAATAAAGAAAAAAGGCTTATTGGGCTTGGAGCCTAGAATCAAGGCTTAAAACTCAAATTAGGGTTTTATATGCCTAGGCCTTATTTTGGCCCTTTTAATTAATTAAAAGCCAATTTTGGTTAGCTTATTAATTGCATAAAGCTAACTTATTCTACCCTAAGGTAGCAATAACAGAGGTTATAAACCCCTCCCCCCCTTAATTAGCTGCAACCTTTAATCTAACAAGAGAAATAAAAATTTAGGCTCAGCCTCTGAATTTCTTATTTTACAAATTCGACTTTTACTTGCACCTAAAGCAAAATTTTCTCTATGCCCCTCTGTTGAGTTCTTGTTAAATTTACTTTTAGTGTGGAAACCTTGAAGGTGTTCTAACTAAATCACTGTGCTTTATGACAACCTACTGAGAAGTAAAAAGCTGCAAAGGAATTGATTTTGTGAAATAGTAAATTTCTCTTTTCTGATTGCTTTAAATTTTTTTTTCAATTTTTCAATAATTCTATAGATGTTTAATTTCCATTATGCATAAATCCATGGAAACAAACAATGCCTACTATGGACTTCCTACTAAATGCACTAGTTGCTACTTTAGCTTTGCCTTAGTGATAGCTTAGATGCAATCATAATCTTTTATTATCTTTATCCATCTCCTTTGCCTTAAGTTCAACTCCGTTTAAATGGGCAAGTACTTTAAACTCTTGTGATTAATTTAAATATAACACTTTCATATAAATAGTGTCTCCATATCTTAAGTGCAGACACTATGGCTACTAGCTTAAAATTATATGTAGGATAGTTAAGCTCATGAGGCCTGAGTTGTCTCATAGCATAAGCAATCACTTTCCCATGTTCCATTAAAATGCAACCTAGATCATTATGAGATACATCATTATATATCACATAGTCTTAGCTAGAAGAAAGATGTGTGAGGATAGGAGATTCTATTAACATCATCTTAGGCTTCTCAAAGCTATCTTGACACTTAGAGGTCTACTCAAATTTCAGATTCTTTTGAAGTAACCTTGTGAAAGAATAAGCTATGATAGAGAACCCCTTAACAAATCTCCTATAGTATCTTATAAGTCTAAGGAAGCTTCAAAGCTCTATAACATTCCTAAAAAGCCTCTAGTTAATTATCATCTTAATCTTACGAGGATACACCCTTATACCATTTAAGGAAAAATATAACTAAAGAATGCTATTTGATTTAGCTAGAATTTACACTTGTTGAACTTGGAAAAAAGTTTGATAATCCCTCAAAATTTGCAATATAATCCTCAAATAATGTTAATCCCTTGGCTTGGATAGACTAATATGTCATTAATAAGCACCACTACAAACTAATCCATGTATGGACTAAAGATTTAATTCATAAGGTCTATAAAAGGCAATTGGAGCATTCATCAACCTAAAAGGCATAACTAAGGACTTGCTATATCCATTTTTAAATGCAGTTTGACGAACATCTTTGTCTCACCCTCACTTTCGATCCAATTTTTCTTAAGAATGGAACTTGAATTAGAAGAAAAAATAGGAAATGAAATGGATGTACAAATTGAGTACAGTCGATTAGTGTGAGCAATGGAGCAAAAAACGGCTAAATGGCAAAATGGTAATTATATGGAATATCTAAGGGTAAAATGGGAATTTCACTATTCATTGCTAGAAAGATGTGAGAGACACATGGGAATAATAAAGAAATGACACATGGCATAATAATGATGAGAAAATGTGAAAAATTGAAGTTCGGGAGTAGGCTTGGTAAATAGTAGCAATTAGGCCATGAATAGTGCCCCTAGGCCAAATAGAGCTGACTCAACCAAAAAATTGTATTAATTGTAAGACACATTGTGGTGAAATTTGAGAAGCATTTGGGATCATATAAGGGGTTAAAAGTTGAAAACAAAATCTAGATTATAGTTTAATATGAATAGTAAACCATTCAAAGCTGAATGGAAAAATTCAAAAAAGTGCTCAGAAAATTCCCAATGGCGCATCTAAAAACTCAAAAATTCCAAGGAATTAAAAAATAATAGAGTTAAAATTTTCTAAACATGGGAACTAGTGGAAAAGAATTAGGAAAATAAATTCAAGAAAATGCACATTTTTGGAATAAAATGGTGGAAATTATGTGTAAAGAGCATTTATAGCCCTTAGATCAAATAATATCAAGGAAGATCTTAGCCATCCAAGTGTAATTGCACTAAGTGAGGTAAAAATGATTAAAAATATTTTTAAAGGAAATTACACATATATTTAATCTAGCTATCCGTGTGCAAATACTATGTTTTAATCCCAACCATCCATTCACCATATAAATATGTAAATAATAATTAAATATTCATTTGTTTCTAGCCTATACATGTCTTTCCTTTCCTCTATATGGCTAAATTTTGATTGTCCTCTTCTCTACCATTTTTAGACCCTAATTTTACCAAATAATCATTATATAAAATGATTAAGAGGTAGCCTTATCTACTCTATTAGATTTTCCTCCCAAATTACTTGAGAAAAAGGAAGAAATTAGGGATGAAATGAGTTAAAAGAGGTGGATATAAAGGCCAAACAAAAGTGGTAAGTTTGTTCGCCAATTGAATAAATTATTTGATTAATTTATGATTATGGTGAATTAAGTATAATCATGTAATTAATACTATTTTAAATGAATGTTATGTGTCGCACCCTCCGTGTGATCCATACACTGGACTCGAATGGAGGATGCATGTATGTAAAATGATATCCAGTTTCATTATAAAAAATCACTTAAATTTTAAAAATTTTATATAAGAAAACATTTCTTGACTTAGAAATGCACTAAAACATTGAAAACCTTTTTGGCATACAAATCAAGGTAAACATTGGGGTATCATGTCGAAAATTCGATAGCATAACGGCTGTACCCAAAGGCTCTCATACTAGTTAACACGTAAATCAATGACTCATAGGTATGCTAATAGCCACTAGAATCCTAGTTGATCAATCAATCTATCTAAACTAAGTTGTCTAATTATATAGGCATTATTAAACTCATTACATTGTCATATTAACCAATTTTGCATTTGATATGATCATTTCACATTCATTTATCTCATTGGCCATTTTGCACATTAGCACGGCCTATATCATATGCCTATAGCATATATTACATTATACATAGCATGGCCAACTTAGGCTTAAATATAGATAATGACAACATATTATCACTTATAGCTATAACAATCTTTTTAGTTACATGAGGACATCACAAGATACTCAAAAATATTAGGCTTAAGATTAAGGTTCATTCAGATGCACATAGTATACGAGGTACAACATGAGTTCCATTAACATTATAGAGCTTTAGACATAAATGTTCAAGAATATAGAATCACATTTCAAGTCTTAAAACCACTTAATAAACTCATTAAAATATGCCTAAATGATGGTCAAAATGCTCTCAATTTCATGACAAAAATTGGGTTGAAAACGATTCAAAATTTCGTTAGGAATTGAAAAAGTAATGAAAAAAACACTATATGGTCAACAGTGGCCAATATGGGTCAATAGTGGCCAATATGGGCCACGGTTGTGACCATTTATGGGTCACAGCTGTGATCCCCTTAAAACTCCAAAAACTTGCATTTTGGCCTAGTGGGGTTAGGAGTGTGACCTGCTAAAAGGTTATGGCCATGAGGCCTCATTTTCAATAGTAAACACACGAATTTTTTTGCCATTTTTGCAAAAAATCTATACATTTTCAAACCCAAGCCAAGCAACCTTCAACACCAATTCAATCACAAATATTACAACACTTATAGAGCATAATTCTCATTAAATGCATAACAAATACACTCAACAACCATCCATAAATCATCATCGCAATGCATTTATTTCCATATTTATTTTAACTATGCCATATTATACATAATGCATTAAATGATTAATTAAGCCAATTTAAAGTGATTACACTTACTTAACAAGATCGTACAGGACCCTCGAAGTTGGCTCACACCTTCTCCTTGTCTCAGGAGACTTAGGTTGTCATTTCACCTACAAATTCAAATGGGTACGAATTTTAATAAATAATATAAAATAATCTAAAGGTCGAAAAAATATTTTGAGCCTAGATACATACCTTATAACATCCTAAGGACCTATGAAAAATAAAATTTGCAGAAAAAGAAATCTTGAGAGAGAGAAAGTTACTATTCACCTCGAGTTTCTTTTTGATATTTCTTCTAAAATACTCCGCCGTTTCGAATGATTTTGGTGTCTGTAGACTCATCTTGGAACACTCATCATTTTAGGTGTAAGCTTACATAATGGGTCTCTCCGAGGAGAGAGAAATCAAGAAGAGAAAGAGGGAGGAGATAGTGGGTGAAACAAATGGAGTTGGGAGGGGAGGATGGTGATTTGTGTGTATGTGAGGGAAGATGGAAGAATTACCCTTTATATAGTTTTCATAAATAATATTTTTTTTTGTTTTGAAAAATTTTTATAACCGATAGAAAAATCAGTTTTCCTCTATTCCTATCCCCAAAATTTCATAAATTCAAGCCTAAATCCTCTAAAAATCGCGTGCCCAAATTTCATCAATAACCAAAAAAATTAATCTATTTTTTGACTCGAAAATTAGGTAAAAATAGTTCCCGAACTCAGAAAATTTTGATTCCAAAGCCATTAGATGATTTAGAATATTTGAGTATCAGGTTGTACTATTTTCATATTATTTTGAGCAACTTTTAATTT
>CANXYI010818190.1:0-13181 GCA_948208565.1 Hura crepitans | reverse complement strand
ATTTAAAACTTGACGAAGATTCAGATCCATCCCAAATTAAAATTAACGATCCAATTTGCTTCGATTTTAATAAAAAGGTCAATAATATAATTCAAATTTCGATTCGATCCGAAAAAATCTAAAATCCGTATGCACCCTTATATGTAAATTCAATATTTTGTGTATTAATCTCCAAAAATTTTATTTTATATACACACCCTCATATTTAGATTACAAATTTAAAACATATACCTGTCAATTATATTTTTATCCTTTTTCATAGCTCACAATTACAACTTAACAAATGAGTTACTTAATTAGTTATTTTAGAATTATCATTAAAATTTAAAAATTATCATCCAATTTTTTTTATTTTTATATAAAATTTTAAATTGACATTTTTATTTAATTTTAAAATTGCCGACTGATTTTTTGTCTTATGAAATTTTTGAGAAAATTGATCACATGGCGTGCATATCATTATTATTTAATTAATAATCTGCACTCTCGTAACAATTTTTAAATGCCATCGTGACTAGTGCATCTTTTAATTTGATCACATATTATTATTATCATCATTATTATTATAAAAAAATCAATTAGAATATTATCTTATGTTAATTAATCTATCTAAATGTATCAAGCAAAATAAAAAATATTTAAAAAAATTAAATTCTTAAAATTTGAAAGTAAATAAAGTAATTAAATAAATAAAAATAGATTAACTAAATTAAGACAACAAGTGAACAATATTTAAAACTACTAATTACTAACTATATAAAATATAAAATCTATAAAATTCACAAATATTCTTATATTATTTACGAATAAAAATAAATTTGAAGTAAATGCATATAAAAAATAATAAATATCAATAAGATATTAAGACCAAATAATCAAATTTATTCTTTGAAAATATAAGGTGAAAAAAATGATAAAATTTGTATATAAATTTGTGAAACCTAAAATAAACAACAATTTTTTAAACCCTTTTATGCACCACTACATCTTATTAATTTTTCATAATAAAACTATCTTGTCAAGTAATCAAAATTTATGTATATCTACCCCTATACTTATAAAAATAACGAACTTTTTTTAAATTAAAATATATTTATTTAATTATTATTAAAAAATTTATTTTATTAAATATTGAAAAACTGCATATTTCAGTATTTTTAAAAAACATTTTCCTAATTATTAAATTTATTGAAAAAATAACCACCAATGTAAAAGGAGATTTGGTAGAAATATTATATTTATAATACTAAATATTTATAATTTCTGTTTTTTTTTTTAACTTACAAATAAACAATGAAAAAAGAAAAACAAAGGAAAAAAAAAAGAAAAGAAGAGCAATCCGCAAGTGAAAGAAAGAAAAAAAAGTAGGAGTGTGAAATTAGGTTGAAGGGTAGTTATTGGCAGCTTTTTAACTTGTCAAGTATTTAATTTTTTTTAAATTACCTTATTAACAGGTAAAAAGGTGATATTTGAATGATTAAAATTTTATATCTTTTAATGTATAGTTCAGATTATAAAAGTATTAAAATGATAAAAGTATAAAAAAGGAGAAAGAGCAAGCTAAAAGTAATAAAAAAAAAGAAAAAAAGAAACCGATAAACCAGCGTGTACGAAAAGACGCTGCACTTGTTATACAGCCAAGCACATAGTTTCAAATTCACCTGTCCCTCTTTTCATGACACGTGTCACGCGCTTTCTCCTCTCTCTCTATGTCGACGGCGTTTACCATTATCGTCTCTCGCGTCCTCCAAACTTTCTCTCGCTCTCTCTCCTTTCAAGCGTCAACATTATGGTCAGTCCAAAACACCCCATCCAAAATTCGGTGCCCCTTTTTCCCTAATTTTTCCGGGAAACTAACAGAAAATCAAAGCAGGCTAGTTTCTTTAACTGGTTATTTGGCTCTCGGGATAGGCCTGTACTTTCATTTTTGTTTGGAGATTTTAGATGGATTTAGGCCACTATGCATCACTTACCTCGATTTTTCACTCATAGCAAGAGGGGTGGCCCTATGAACCCCAAGAACAGTAGGAGGCCGAGGTTGGAGCGGAGAAATGCTATGAAGCACATTGACTATGATGCGGGCTCGTCCTTCTCTTCTCTGGACGAGTCTTCTTCGTCGTCTCTGGTCACAAGATCTGTTGATTTGCCTGATCGGACTAGTTTTCGAATTGGGGGGACTGATGGGGAGTTTGACAGCATTTGTCGGAGTCTTGGTCTGTCCGGTCCCGAAGATTTCGCCATACCGGCGGCGGCTTGGGAGGCGATGAAGATCCGATCATCTTCGGATGTTCTGCCTCGATCTAAATTGTACGAAGCGGGTAGTCCGAGGATAGAGGAAAAGAAACAGCAACATCAGGATCACGAGCAGCAGCAGGATAGAGAACCGTGTGCTAGGGTTTTGGATAGTGTTAGAATTAGCGAAGCTACTGAGTTGACTCTAGAAGAGCCGGTAGAGTCAGCAAAAGTGAATGCTTCCTCCGGTGGAACTTGTGCTGCAACAGGAGGAATCAAAGGGGTTAGGCCGCCGTCACTGAAGCCACCTCCTTCGATGACGTTGCCGGTGATTGATGCCACTAGTTCAACTTGGGATATATTGAGGGATTTTGCGCCAGAAGAAAATAGGGGGCCTCTAGTGATGTCCAATAGGGATTTAAGTTCCGACGATGAGGAAGACGGGCCACGTAAACACGGAGTTGAAGGGGCTGCTATTAGGAGAGAAGAAGAAGAGAATTTATTGAGAATAGCGTCTGCTGTGTTATCGGAGTCATGCTCGTTTACAACGTCCAATGATGATGATACATCGAGTACTACCACGGAGCCTATGTCCAACATTTCTCCAAATGGGAGATTTAGAAGAATTATTACTTACTGGCAAAAAGGTGAGCTTCTGGGACGAGGTTCGTTTGGATCCGTGTACGAAGGAATCTCAGAGTAAGTGCTCAAACTTAAGACCTCATTATTCGTTTATGTTTTTTCTATTTCTTAATTCATCTCTTCAATCTGTCAATTCATTTATTTGTTCCCAAATTGTTGGAGACATCACCGATCTTCTTTGAACACTTCTTCTCAATCAGAAGGGTCTCACGTTGATATGTGCTTGCATGTGTAAGATTGCTGGATAATGCATGCGCAGTGAGATTTACTTGGTTGCCTTTTATCCTATTATACTGGCGGGATGAGAGACTTGCTCTTTACTTGTGGTAGTAGCCACTTCTAACTTGTACCATTGTCATGGTTATAACCTAGTTTTTTAGGAACTGGTGCTCTATGCAAAAGATCTATTCGTCCTGCTCTATTCATCATTGCTTCATTGAAGATCTCCTCCTCCTCCAAAAGCAGAAACAAAAGAAACATTTAAAAGAAAGAAGAAAGAAAAAAAATGTGAAGGGACAATAAGTAAGAAAAAAAATGTGAAGGGACAATAAGTAACTTAAATTTGCATGGATTAGCAACATTCAGAATCGTTCTTGGAGGTGGCCAGATGTATAAATGTCTTGAATTCTGCAAATACAGATTCATGTACTAATTTCGTGTGGTTCTCTTTTCAAGATACAATATTGCCGTGGGAATTCTAATTTTGAGCACCAGAAATTATATATTGGCATTTCAAATATTACTGTTGTCTCACTAATAATTGTTGAATCCCCTTTTTGTAAATTATATGTGAGCTTCTCATCAAAATTATTCATCAAGTTGCTTACATTATTCAAGTTCTGGCTTTGCAATTTACTAGTGATTGAGGTGTTCATAATTAATTGGCTGAGGATTTGCCTTCTGGACATGTGGTGAAATCTGCATTTTTGCTAATCATGCTTTGTCTTTATCTTTTCTGCAGTGATGGATTCTTTTTTGCTATCAAAGAAGTTTCCTTACTTGATCAAGGAAGTCAAGGCAAGCAGAGTATTTACCAACTTGAGCAGGTGAAGTGGGATTATCAGTTGCCATGGTGTCAGGCTTTGATATTCCAAATAGCCTTTTGCTTTTGTTGGAAAAGAATTTCTTTTGAAATAGAACTCCCCTTTTCTTCAGAAGATTAAATATCTTCTTTTACATTTCAGGAGATTGCTCTTCTAAGTCAGTTTGAACATGAAAACATAGTTCAGTACTATGGCACTGATAAGGTATCATCTTCTTGCTTTACACTTGGACTCTGGATTTTCTTCTTAGATATATGGTTCTTAACATAATTTTAAAAAGTGGAGTTATGATCTCCTTTTTAAAAGTTTGTTTATACACGTACTTTTTTATTACAAATTTACCCACATGTCAATAAAATTTTGCTGGATGCAATGTTTCTTCCTGCTCCAAACATATGACATTGTTATTTTTGTAAATACATTTGTCATGGGACAGTGGGATATTTGAATGGAAACAACTAGATCCTAGTGAAGATTGAACACTGAAAAGGCATAAACGTAACAAAAAAGGTTGAAACTCATCTAGGTGGGAGTTAGATTGACATGATGCTTTATTCGATGTGAGGACTTGGGAACTTGCCAAATATGACGAATTTACTTGCTTGTGGGCAGTTATTCACTTTTCACATTTTGGTTGTCTTTTTTAATTGCTTGCGAGGAATAATTGTATTTATATTTATTGTTGCACCTATTTGGTTTATAATTTTGTTTCTCATTTGGTTTTTTGTAGGATGAATCAAAACTATATATATTCCTTGAGCTTGTTACTAAAGGCTCACTTATGAGTCTTTATCAAAGATATAATCTCAGAGATTCTCAAGTTTCTGCATACACTAGACAGATTCTGAATGGTTTGAAGTATCTTCATGATCGAGGTGTTGTTCACAGGTGATACATGTGAATCAACTATTTTATTTTATTTTATTTTTTTCTTGTTTTGTACCCATGATTTTAGTGGAATGTGGTGATTGCACCAGAGTTTGCATTTTTCTGGTGCTTCTAATACATTTTACTTGTTTTTATTTGTTTACTTTGATAATATTGATCTCACCTTAGGTCAACTAAGTGAACCCAATTTGGTTAGGATGTATACCTTCAGTTTTGCTCTGTATATGCCTCCATTTTTCTAGAGCTCCAAAGCTACCAGTTTTTCTTTTTAGTGCTTTATACCTTGTTATCCTAGAAATTTTCATATTCTTTCCTCTTTTTGACTTCAATATACTCGCCTTTTATAGTAGCGCATTAATGTTGTTTATAGTTCTTTGTCTTTGATGAAGATTTTTTTTTTTTCGCCCTCACTTTACTATGGCTAATCTAATGATTTCATATTATTTATTAGTTGAGCACGTTAATTGCACGAACTATACTTATCAGCTCTATTTGCAATCCATCTTTAAAGTGACATCTCATTGAACTATTTATTGTTTGATAGGGATATCAAATGTGCAAATATACTGGTAGATGCAAATGGGTTGGTGAAACTTGCAGATTTTGGATTGGCAAAGGTTTGTGATTGTCTTTGATTTGAGTCATTTTACATATTTTTAAAAAACTGCCAAAAGATTGATCAATTTCTCATCTAACTGATGTATTGTTTTATTGTCCAGGCAACCAAATTGAATGATGTTAAGTCTTGCAAGGGGACTGCATTTTGGATGGCACCTGAGGTTTGTAATAATACGTTCTAGCGCCTCCACCCCTTCCCCCCCTTTTTTTCAAAAAAGATGTATGGCAGTAAATGTATATGTAGTTGGCAATTTTATTCGTTTTATGTTAACCAAGATTTTTAGTTACAAGATATGTCTATATTTCAGTCTATTGAACTGTCTGGTTAGTATCATGTTTAATGTTGTCCATTACATGTTTCTGATGCCCAAGCCATATATTACAGGTTGTCAATATGAAAAACCAGGGTTATGGTCTTCCAGCTGATATATGGAGCCTTGGATGCACAGTTTTGGAGATGTTAACCGGGCAGATTCCATATTCTCATTTGGAATGTGTAAGTGCTATTATTTTGCTTTTAATTTTGCTCTTGGTATTGTCGTTGTTATATTGCTAGCTGCATGCTAGATTTGTATGACATGAGACTTCCATTTTGCTTCTGGATATGCTCGTTTTAGCTTTTCATGCGTAAGGTCAGTGATTATTTGGAGCTTGAGGGTGAAGCAGCTAAATTTCCTTTTCATGTGCAATTTAATGATTCATTCCATGGTACAGCAACTGTTTATTTTGGCTTTTAATCAGCCTTCCTTGCTGTAATGCAACAGATGCAGGCCCTATTTAGGATAGGCAGAGGTGTGCCACCTCCCGTTCCTGATTCTCTTTCACAAGATGCACGAGACTTTATTCTGGAATGCTTAAAAGTTAATCCTGATGATCGTCCTACTGCTGCTCATCTCTTAAAGCATTCATTTGTTAGGCGGCCACTTTCAGCATCTTTGGGTTCCACATCGCCTTACATTGGCCGGCAATCTTAGAATCAGCTAGAAACCTGGCAAATAATTAGGTAAATTCAAATCTTCATTTGGCTATTCTCTCCAATCTCATAACAAGAGAATGGATTGAAAAACACTTGATTTTTACAGCTTAATGAGAAGAAAATCATAGCATCTTGGTGTCACAAATTGTGCGTTACGCTGGAATGCCTTCATCATAAAAAAATTGTATGTTTACTGGCCGGAAATCCTTCAGGCCTATAATAATCCGATATGGTTCTGTTAACATGTAACGAATTTTCCTTTTTGCACCATCCTGTATCTGTGTAATGTATTATTTAGGTCAATTTCATCTTCATCTCACTGTGTTTTTGCCTTTATGCCACTTTCACTTATTCATCTGCTCTGAAAAACAGTTGTCCATTACAAAGCTTGGAGCTCCTCATGATCATGTGGCTTAGTATCAAGTCGCAAGTGGGGCGACACTTTATTAGAGAAAACTTCGTGGCCATTAATTTTTGGCTGATGGGCTCCAAATCTACGTGCTTGCTATTACTTAAATCCAATTTGAAGTGATTTGCAGGATCTGAATGATGGTGCACGATCTTACCACGAGCAATGAGAAGTGCTAAAAATGCATTCTCTTTATTCCTTCTATATTTACCTTCTCCATTATCTCGATGATGTACAAATGCATTGAGAAGTTGCGGGTTACATGTTACAAAAAAAAAAAAAAAAATGAAATTCTTGCATATGTCATCAATAAGATGGAGAAGGTAATAGCGAGGTAAGAAAAGAAGTATTTTGAACATCCGAATGAAGGATGCTGCCCTGAGAATTTCCAAGTACAGATCCAATCCCCTTGCAATTTACTTGTTCATCTTTAGTGGATAAAGGATATTTCCTGCTCGTGAGTTCAAAATTGCTTTACTTCCATGATGTGAGAGAGTGTGGGAGCAAGGCGTGAGAATCAGTGAACAAACGCCATTTTTGTATATATCTATCCCAAAGTGGTAGCAAATGAATTTTTGTGCATTGCTTTGTAAAAATGTTTTATTTGTTTGCTGAGAATATCTTGGCTTTAGTCAGCCGGTTGGATGTACGTTGGTTGAAGCTATCCAATCCCTGTAGAACAAAACAGAAATAAGAGTCCTTCGCTTCGATGGGAGCTATGGTGACGCAAGAAATATTGTGTTGGTGTTGAATTTCCTTGTGTTAACTTGAAGCCGGTTGATTGGAATTGTTCGCTAATTCTTCAATGCATAGGGTACGGTAGTTGAGGCTCTTTGTCTGAAGAAATTTCTTCCGAAAATTATTTTTATATATGTGTTCTTCCCTTGAATTTGCCTTATTACTCATTTCTTCGATTGATCTCACTAATATTTTGTAGCTGGTGGAGGGAATTGGAATTCGACCTTTTTTCCTTCTGAAGAACACGTCAGTCATAATTTTCAAAGAACTCTCTTCTTTTTCTTTTTTATTTTTTTCAATCAAATTGGAGGCTAGTGTGCGACGTCAAATTAGATTAATAAGTTATCGAAAGGAAAAAAAAAAAAATCATAACATCTTTTCTTTTCTATATTTTGAAATTAGGCCATTCTTCGAATTCACTCACTTGTAAAATGTTTCAAACTTTCATGAATTGATTTAATGGTTACTAAAATGAAGAGTACGGAGAAAATAAAAGTATTAAATCATTATTTCTTTTTTGTTACTTTTTATTTGGATTGTTGTTATTTATTGTATTATTATATTATATAATATTATTCATTATTTTTATTAAGCGTGTTTGCATTTTAATTATTTTTTTAATTTTTATTAATCATTCAATATTTTAATATAACCTTAATTATTTGTTAACTCTTTAATTTTTTTAAGAGCATTTAAATAAATTATCTTTTTCTTTTTTTTTAAAAAAAAAAAGAGAGAGACAACAAATCAAACAGAAGTTAGAGATGGGTAGTAGTATCTAGAAATGGGCCACCCCGTCCAGCCTGGCCCAACTAAAATCTCTACAACGCACTAGGAAATTGGAAGTTAATTTTAATGGAATAGTATGATCTTCGTGGGCATTAAGCTTATCCAAATCATTCAATTTTACCCTTATCAATTGAATTATTACCCGGTTGAGCCGCTAAACTCTTAATTCTTATTCAATTGAATCCTTATTTAGGGAAAAGTAAAAAAAAGAAAAAAGCCCGCGTAACGTCGTCTTCTTCATCTACCTTCTTTTATTTCCCTCTCTTCCGTTTTTTGGTAACTCGAGCGGAAAGGAAAATGTTTAATTACTCTTCATGCGCTTGTTGAGGAAGCCTTTTTGCCCCATTTATTTTCAAAACGTTCCTCTATAATTGCAATGCTTTAATTAAATTTGTATTTATTAATAGCATATATTCGTTGATCGAATTAATCGATAAATGAAATATATAATTATTTTATATATGCATTAGTTATGTTTGATATTCTATCATAATTTGGTCAAAATAAGTTATATTAATATTTAAAAATTATTTAATTTGAATATATCGTAATGACAATAAAAAAGAATTGAAAGGTGATAAAAATCTTTAAATTTTTAAAAAATAAATAATTTTTACTTTTAAAATTTTTTATGTGGATAAATTTTGTCTTTAAAATTACAAAAATCGATAAAAAAGTAATTTTTATTAACTTTGAAAATTTAGACTTAAAAATTGATAAAAAATAATTGAAAAATAAATACTACTTATTTTGTAAAATTTAAGAATAAATTCTGACATCTATCTTAAAAAAATAAATCAAAGTCTAGAGTTTCAATTTATTTTATAATAATATTGATTTATTAGAAATTCAACAGAATGTAATAAAACTTTTTCCCAAAAATATTTGAAATTCACTTTGCACCGCTAAGGGCTAGAAGTGTCATAAATTTGTTCATGGTGGCGCTAGAATGACAGTCACCGCCACCAATCAGCAAAAGGTAGAGGGTGAAAAGTAAACGAAATCATAACCGGTAACCCAACACTCCACTGGTGCTATCTGCGGCCCACATTACGCCACCGACGGCCATCCTGACCGCGAAATCGGACTCCGCTCCTCTCCGCCGTCTCCTCTGCACCCCTAATTCTCCGCCTCGTTCGACAGAACCTTATAAATTATAAATTAGAGAAAACAAACCCTCATCATCCTCCCTCCATTTTCTCTTTGATTATTGCTGTTATATTATTATCTCTCTTCCAGTCCTGGTAAAGCCTAACTCCATATATTTATTAACTCCCGATTTTTCCTTTTCGTTTTTCTCTTGATTCCTATTTTCTAGGGTTTTGATTCTTTTTCCAATTTTGTTTTAAAGAATCTAGTAAGTTTTGGATCTTTTGACGATCTTCGTGTTTTAGGGTTTATTGATTTAAATGCCTAGAATATTTGTCTACGATCTGTTTCTATACAACTTAAAATTTCCCTCACGTTCTAACTGATGTTTTATTAGAAATGCAATTTCTTTTTCATCTACAAAAATAAATGTAGAATTGTTTGTTACTAATGTTTTGCGATTGCTGATGTATTATTGCGATTTGGTTCTATCAGTATATTCCACTTCAAACTTCCTAGAAATGGGACACTGCAAAGATTGTGAATTGTGCATTTATCGCTTATATAATATCGGCACTATTGAGCGTGCTGAGTACAGTTATTGGAGAAAGGGGGGTTTGGATTGTAAGCGAAACAATTATTTATTGCTTAACATATCACATTGAGTTGCCATTTTTCATTCTGTTTTCTGATTATTGGTGTGCGAGGAAAATTACCAGTCAATACTGTTGACTTCAAGATGCTTATGTTTATAATTATCGTTCAATACATTTTAATGCAGCAAAAGGAATAATTGGAAAAAAATGAGATCCATTCTGGGGCTGCACGATTTATGAGTTCATAGCTTAGTATTTAGATTTTTGAAATCTTTTTATTTTTTTATTCTTTATTTTTCTGTGATAATTTCTCTTTAGTTGATGGTGTTTCACTCAACGTTTGCATTAGAACGTTAGAATATTTTAGATTTTGTTTAATGAAATATGTGTCCCAAGTGTATGGTGAAATGCTGTTTTTGCAGGTAAATCATGCATTTGAAACCAAAAGCCACATGTTTCATCAGCAACATTAGTGGAACTTGCAATTTCTTTTTGTGTGTAAATTCATGGGCTGGTTGCTGCCGCCAGTAAATGCAAGGGGGAGGGTTAGGTTAGATGGAACTTAGGGCAAGGTAAGGGCACTTAACCGTGCAATAGGATAGGTAATAGAAAAGAGAAGGATTGATTGCGTAATCTAAGTTATATCATGACGACTGTCCATGTGATTATGAACCATCTATCTCATTTGCATTGCCTGTAGTGGGCTATGAAGAAGGGTGGATAACTGCTATGTATGCTTTTGCTTTTACTTCTACTGTTCTTAGTTTTTTAATAAGTTGTCTCTTTTTTATTTTGTGAATCAATTCATATATTATTCTTGAGAGCATTATTGATTTATGCATTGTGTCTTATATGAAGGGTGCCTCAATGAATGATGCTTTGGAGAAAAATGAGTGAAAATATTTCCTGCATTGTAAGAGTGCCTTTGAGCCCACACCTTTGGACCAATATACAACCAAATTTCTTAGGTTACATGACTAAACGTAGAGCACTGTTTTCCGGAGATTGGGAAAAAATTTTGTTATTGGTTCAAAGTGGTTAAAATGGCAGTCTTGCTTCCACTGGTACCTATGCATGCAATGACCTGTTTTGTGTTTGTGATGTGTTTATCTGAAGAAGGCTAGCAAATGCAAACTGTCTTAGGAGTCAATTGAATTCAAAATAGTTGGAAATACATATACTTCTGAATATAATCAGATCAATGTACAATTACTCATGAAATATCTGCTGAAGTCTGATGTATTCCCTCGGAAAATTTTCTGGCCATGTTCGTTTGTTTAGAAAAGAGAGGTGGATTTACTTTATGCATAATGCTATACTTCACCCATTGTGATATCTGCAACTCTGTGTGCAACATAATGCTAGTAGCAAGCACATTATGTGACATTGGCGCATTAAGCTGCTTGTAGTAATTGATGCTCATATTGGCATTATGTTAGGTCATGACTATAGATTACATGATCATACAGACTGTGTTAAGGTGTAAATTGTAGTGTAATTCTTTTCTTGTCTGAACTAGAAAATGCTATTTGTATTAGAAGTTTTCGAGAAAAGCAAATGTTTTTGCTCATCAGACAATCCTTTTTCAGATTTAAGTTCCGAATGGCGAAAGTTAACAAGGTGAAGTGCAAGGCTGGTTCTCAGCATCATGGAGTGACACCATATCCTTTACCATCTTGCCAAAGGAAGGGCGCTAAAGAATGCCACTCAAAGAAGAAACATGCAAAAACCATGGAGAATAATGATTGGGAAGATGCAACATGTGCTGTTTGTCTGGAATTCCCTCACAATGCGGTGCTTCTCCTTTGTTCCTCTTATAACAAAGGTTGCCGTCCATATATGTGTTCCACCAGTCGGCGTTTTTCCAACTGCCTTGATCAATACAAGAAAGCGTATGCAAAAGTAACTCCAAATGAAGAATCGCAACAATTGAACAGGTCAGAGGAAGATTCAAGTTTCCAGTTGGGTGATGAAGGCAACAAGAAAAAGGAAGCTACAGAGCTTTTGTGCCCACTCTGCCGAGGGCAGGTAAAAGGTTGGACAGTAGTGGAACCAGCTCGAAAGTATCTCAATGCCAAAAAAAGAACTTGCATGCAGGATAAATGCTGTTTCACGGGAACTTATAAGCGGCTCAGAAAGCATGTTAAAGCAAAGCACCCATTGGCACGGCCAAGAGCTGTGGATCCTATACTTGAAGAAAAGTGGAAGAAGCTTGAATGCGAGAGAGAGCGGAATGATGTAATCAGCACAATTATGTCATCAACACCTGGCGCACGGGTGCTGGGTGATTATGTCATTGAGCCAGGTCGTCGCGGCATGTATAACAATTATGATTATGAATCAGATGAATCTTTGGATGGTGGTTTTTTTCCTCTGGACTCCTTTAATCGTGGTCGTACTAGCAGTCGTTTCCGCAATGCATTTCACATTGACTTCAACTCATTGGATGAGGATGATTATGAGCCGCGTCGACCTGTGGCTACTGGTCCTGCAGCACTATCTGGACGTGGTCTCCACAGGTTACTGATGGGAAGGAGGCCTTGGAGGTATAGAGGAGCTGTGAGAAGTAGAAGTTACGGATAAATTTGCTCTATATTCATTTTACTAGGGCCTTCACCAGGCATACATGATGGTTACCACAGCGGTATTTTCCCTGATGTGGTGATGTGATTGGTGAACCTATTAAATAATCTCAAAAACTATTAGAAATGGCAGTTTATAGGCTATTTAGGTGATTTCCTCTGACAGGGTCAAAGGTGATTATTGGTCTGTTTTCTGGTTGGTGTATGCTTTGGTTGTCATTGATGATGCATATTCATTTGAATTAAACATTCTTCTTGATAAAATATCTGTTCTGACATTGTGTTTTTTTTTTTGCCTTGTCTATGGCGTCTTTAATTCTCTGGGATTATGTTTGTCAGACATCATGTAAAGATTGATAAATAAGAAACGATTTGGGAAGGAATAATGATCTGGTCAACTATTTCTGGTTTAATCTGTTTTTCTCGTAGTACTTGCGCTGTTTTATGTTCTTTCCAAAACTTTGTATTGAATGAAAATTTGGCAGATTGTATGGTCAAAGGTTTTCAAATTCTAGTCTGCATTAGGCCACCTATTGTTTTTTTCAGGTAAGGTGGGAATCGAGAACGATCTGGAAAACA
>CANXYI010817909.1:0-11563 GCA_948208565.1 Hura crepitans | reverse complement strand
TTGATTTTTGGATTTTTTTTTAAGATTCAAGCACTGTTTTCAATCCAATTCGAGATCTTTCTAAAGGCAAATATACCTATGTATTGATTGACCCATTTTTCTTCTATTTTTCAGTTTTTCCTTTTCCAAATAATTTATCCATCTATTAGTTAGATGTGATAAATTATTAGTGCCATATTTTTGCATTTGTGAGACTGCTTATTTTCCGTTAATTTTTGTCCGTGCCTTTATTTTTGCTTCGCATCAAAAATATTATTTTTGGTCATTTGGGCTGATTTTTATTTTCCTTTTTGCATTATCCATCTACTAGTTAGATGCAGTAATTTATTTGGGCCATATTTTGTATTTTTGTGATTGTCAATTTTATTTATTTTCTATCTATCTTTTATTTTTGATTCACATTAAAAATATTAATTTTTATCGTTTGGGCTGATTTTATTTTTCTTTTTGCATTACCCATCTACTAGTTAGATGTGGTAATTTATTTGGGTAATATTTTATACTTTTGTAATTGTTTAATTTTATTTAATTTCTATCCGTTTTTCTATTTTTTATTTGCATACTAATATATTTTTTCAACTATTGTGATATGAGTTGCTTGAGTATTTAGGGGCTGATTATTGTTATTACTGCCTATTGCTTGTTAGATTGTATTTTAGGCATCCCGAAATGTAATTTTTATTTTTATTTAGTTAGATTGTATTTTAGATAATTGCCTTGTATTTTATTTTTTGTTTGAATTATTTCCTTGTATATTTCATGAATGCTATAATAATTAGGAAAATGGTTTCTTACATGATCGAAAAAATAACCAAAATATTTTTATTTAATTAATTGGTGTTTTATTAATAAAATGGGTTTAATTTTTCTTAATAAAAGTCACAATAAAATTATTGTCTAAAAATTAACATATGAGAACCAAAGTTCTCAAATTAAATCCATTCCCTAATTTATGTATGACACATCCAATTTTAATCCTGAGCTATTCCATGAGCACTGAATTAGATAGAAAAATTGTTTTACGCATTGAAAAGAAATAATAGTCAAAAGCATATTTTTACCCAATAAATTGGAGTTTTGTTAATAAAATAAACTCCGATTCTTTCTTAATAAAATTTGTAACAATAATAGTTATTTTCTAAAATTAACATTTGAGAACCAAAGTTCTCAAGCCATTCTTCTAAATTAAAATCATTACAATAAAATTCATTTTTCCAAATTAACATTTGAGAACCAAAGTTCTCAAGCCATTCTTTCAAATAAAAATCCTCACAATAAAATTCATTTTTCGAAATTGATATTTGAGAACAAAAGTTCTCAACCCATTTTTTCCAATAAAAGGCACCACAATAAAATTCATTTTTCAAAATTAGTGTACGAGAACCGAAGTTTTCAAACCCATCATCTGATTTTAATAAATGGTCGCTACAATAAAATCAAGTTTCTAAAATTGGCATACGAGAACCAAAGTTCTCGAAACAATTAATTGCCCGATTTCATGTATGTTACTTTGATTCCAAGCACCTATTTATTTTTCTGTAAATATATTTTGTAACTTCCTTTATGTGAATGTGTGATTTACTTTAATTGCAAAATATCGCTTGAGAAAAGGAATAGTATCATAAATTCAAAATAAATTTTCATATTAATTTGAGGTATAAATAAGAGTAGCGTTCCAAACCACTCTGGTTTTGGCCCTATAAAGTATTTCCCGACTCTATTGGGTGGTGACTCCTACCTTATAGTGCTCAACTCGCACCTTCTAGGATAACTAAAAAAGAGTGGCATTATATTCCTTTAGCTCCCTTCTCATCTTTCGAGACTCGAGGAGTGAGGCCTAAGTTGAGTCTTAGGCTACTTCGGTTTGATTGGTCTGATACGAACAGTGAGTGAATAGTACACCCACTTGCCACTGGAGTTTGGACTTGAAATTTTACAAGGCTATAAATGGGCCTAATTGAGGATTTTTAAAACAAAAACAACTATTTTTCAAAGTTTAATATAATTTTTAAAATTTTCTAAAGTTAAAGTTGAAATATGATTTTCTAGATCGTTAGATTACCACATGGCACGATCTAACACATCCACCCCTAACATCCACCTCACATATGTACACCATTTTAAATGTGTGAGGAAGCAGTCTTCTACCCCAAAAAGAAAGCCCTAGCTGATGCCGTTGCTAATGCCCTCCCTTTCCATTTTTGCTTTAAACCCACACTTAAACACCATTAGTTCTTACATATTTCATATGGAAATAAACATTTATTATCTTTAAGGTTCAAATCTAGCCTTAGAATCACCTAAAAAGCTCAATTTTGGAAGATTTATGTATGAGGTGAATAGTGCCATTTTTTAGTGTAAGTGCTCTTTTTCTAGTTTTTATTTTAGGTTCTTGTAGTCCTTGAAATTCTAAGAATTTCCATGTTTATAGATTTCTATTTGGAGTTTCCTATGATTTTATATGAATTTTTAAAGTTAAAGTTCCATAATATAGGTTAAAGGAGAGATTTTGAAGAATAAAGGCAAACAAGGCCTTAGGAAGGTGAAAAAGGGTATAGAGGCACCCTAGATATGTGAATGTAATATAATAAATGCATGCCAACATGTGTTTGTATGTGTACATGCATGAATATGTGTATAGAAGTTTTGGTTTATGCATATGTGTGCTTGATTCGGTGTAATATGCATGTTATGATGTAAATTGGACATGATAATGATGATATGGATGTGTTTTGGATGTGAAAAGTATGTGAATATACATGATGATTGTATGGTCAAATGCATGACATGTATGTCATGGCATATGCATATGTGTTTGATGTGTGTGCATGATGTATTATGATGTTTATCATGATGTATTATAATGTTAATGACATGTGTAACATGAATGGGACCTAGCATGTGAAAATATATATATGGTTATGGCATGATGCATGGTTGTGATCATGTATGGTATTATGATAAGAAATTGGTAAAGAAAAATGTATACTAAGGGCGAAGTAAAATTTATTATATGGCATATAATGAGGTACATGAAACTTAAGTACTTATAAGATTTATTTGATATGAAGAATTATGATTAAAATAATGATGAAGTATGGTGATGGAAATGTAACATTATGTGAGATATAATGGCATGATCTATGATAGCATAAGGCTATGAAAGATATGAATAAGAGACCAAATGAATAGTGAATTATGACTATGTGAATATTGCAAGGTACATAAAAATGACCTATAATTGTATAACAAAAAAAGTGACCTGTAACTATCCAATAAAAATGAGCAGATGAGGACATATAATTGTGCCTTAATAACATAAAAATAAATAAATAAAATGTTTGGTAATTGAATAAAAATATTTAATAGATAGTTGGCCTAATAGTTAAACACCTATTGGATGGGTTGATCGGTCAACTAGGGATTAGCAATTGCTAGATACTTTGTGCCTTTGGGGCTATTACCTTAATGATTATAATGGTGAGTGTAGCCATTAAGGTCATGATGTTGGCCACTACACTATATGAGAGCAGCCATAATGGTTTTGAAGTGGGACCACTACACTAGGTAGGTATAGTTATCGAGGTCTTGAGATAGGCCACTACACTATACTGGTGTAGTAGTCGAGGTCTAGTTGTGGTCACTGCACTATGTAGGGTAGATGCAGCTACCAAGGTCTTGAGATAGGCTACTATACTATGCTAGTGCAGCAACCAAGGTCTAATTATGGGCCATTGCACTAGGTAGGTGTAACCATTAAGGAAAAAAATGTGGGCCACTGCACAATCTAGATTTCCCTTGTAATCTAGTGTTTTAAAGTGTCATCTTTCTAGCTTTAGCTTAAAAGATACAATAAATATAATAATTAGTAATATTAAACAATGAATGGAGAATTTGTAAAAATGAAGTCTATGGTATGAAATTGATAATTAAATTAATAAGACAGATAACAAGTTGTTGTTGTTGTTATTATTATTATTATTATTATGACACTGTCTTAGTATATTGCATGATGCATGCATGAGTTGTATGATGTATATGTCATTGCATGACATGCTTTTATTGTATTAAATCCACCTTTGAGTATTGTACTTAGCATATCATTTTTTCGATGCATAGGTAGTAGATAGTGTAGCTGCTTAACCTCATATATATATTGTAGTGTAGTAGGCTAGATATTTTGATGGTATATTACTGTTTCTTTTTATGGTTATTAGAAGGCATTCATGTATAATTGGTTAAGCTTAGTGAATATTTATTTGGATGGTTTTGTAAACATATAACTCATGGATTTACATGATGTATGGTATTAATATTTTTCTTTTGATGTGATGTAGGCCTAAGGCCTTATGTGATGATGATATGGAGTTAATAATAATATGTACATTGATATTTAGACATTAGTATAAAGATTTAAATAATATCTGAATTGAAAATATCCATGACTATATGTGTTAAATGAATAAGCCCTTAGGGTAATATCAAGATAGGTGACCTAAAGAAAGGAAGCACCACTTGTTTGGCTACTTCAAGAATCGGGAAGAGGGTGTTACACTAAATCATGATATAAGGTAATTATGATATAGATTAAGTATATGCTATATGATATAGTGAATGATCATGGAAGGTGGCTATAATATCTTTGAGACATATTATGTGCCAATATAAGATTATGAGGTGTTACATTATCATGTAATGCCATGATGCATTTTATGATGAGTTTAGAGCATAATGCTTCTTAGATGAGCTTATGCTATAATGTGAATGAATATGGCAATTTTATGACATAAAGAAATAAATAATATTTATAAGAGGAAATGTAATGTTAATTATGTCTGATGTATGTGAATGGATATATGGTTTTAGAATGTGGTTAATTGCATGATATAATATGCTTGATCACTAAAATAAGGCTCATGACATGTTTTCTTGATTTAGTAATTTGTTGGCTAAACAAAGGTAATTAAAAGCTATAATAAGCTTAAATAAGGCAATGTACCAAAAAAAATAATAAACTGGTTAATAGACCACATGAGTAATAAACTAGTATGGATAAGTTAACTAGTCAACTAAGTAGTTTTCTAGTAGTTGCTAAGGTATTTCAGTACCTTGATGTATTTGGTCTATGTGTCCACTAATTGTCTAACCCATAGGCTTTATATTTTGTCTTTAGATCTATGTAGGTGTAGCCACCATGAAGGTCTAATAGGGCCACTGCACATTTATATACTGGTGTTATATCTGTTAAGGTTTAAGAGGGCCATTACACACTTATGCAAGTGTAGTAGTCGTTAAGGTCGATAAGGGGCACTACACACTTATGCTGGTGCAATAGCCGATACGGTCTATAACGAAGCCCATGTGTACTCTAATATGGGCATAACAAAATGAATTTAATGGAAATTGAATATAGAATTATATGTTGTGATCAATATATTAATAAATGCATTTATAGTGCAATATTACCATTTTTGAACATGTTGTAGTATATATACATATATATGGCATGTTTTACTAAATTGCATAAGTTATACATACTTTTACACATTTCCAATGTATAGGTAGTCTATGTGTGTTAATGTGTGTGTATGACGTCATAATGTATAATGCCTAGCCATCCATAAATAGTGGTAAGACAAAAATTTAAGTTAATGTTAGGGATGCCTAGATTCTTTATTACATATATAAAGGGATATTAGGAGAATCCTTGTATAATGAAAGGATTAGTCATGTTTTAATTCATAAAGTAGTGTTGTAATACCTACTTTGTGGTGTATGATATATTAGCATAATAAAGATCTATAAGTCATAATGCTTTGATTTTTTTAGAAACCTATAAAGTGAATTGATCTATTATATAAAATAATGATTGTATGCCATGTAATACTATAAACTTAGATATCTTTTGCTTAGCGCATCAGTGTTTTGAGATGCATAGGTTTTCATGAAATGAGGACAAGTAGTAGAAGCTAATGGACTTTGGGATTTAAAGAATATGATATATGAAGAATTCTGGGTACAAGATTGGTAAAATATGTAAAGATTGTTGTATTTTAGGTATTAAAAAAGTTATTTTGTATATTATATAAGGGTTTTGTATTTGCTAAGTAATGATAATGATTAAGTGTTTTGATTGTTGTATGGATTTGGAAAAAAATGAGTAGATCACTTTTAGTGTAGATTGTATATGTATTTAGTTGTATATATTATATGTTGGATATAGGTTTGTTTATGTATGCTTATGATAGAGAGGTTGTTATGGTTTGTTGTCACAAGATGGATCACAAAATTATGAGAATAAGTAGGAATTTCTATAGAACTATTTTCTTACAGGTAATGAAAATTTGGATAGTGCCTCTAGATAGCCATTATGCTACTAATTTTCGGCATGAGGGTTATAAATCCTATAGTCTATTGATTTGTATTTATGTGAAAGAAAGATAAGGTTTTAATTTTTATTGACTAATTAAGTTGAAACATGAAGTTTTTTTTCTGGGTAAAGGGTATCACAAATAAACAAGTTGCTTCCCCAAGGTCTTTTATGGAGAATCTTTTAGATAGCCAAATCTTGATTGACTAAAGGATTAAGACATCATTTCCCATAAACAATATGTCCACAACATAAAGCATTAGGAAAATGACTGCACTCCCACCAACCTTTTTGTAAACACATGGATTATCTAGATTTTGTGAGAAACCAAAATCTTTGATTATCTCATAAAATTAGATGTTCTAGCTTTTAAACACTTTGCTTTAATCCATAAATGGACTTTTGAAGCTTGTGTACCTTCTTATTATGAATAGATGTGAATTCCTCAAGCTATGTCATGTACACCTTTTTTGACATATTTCTATTAAGGAAAGTTGTCTTTACATCCATTTGCCAAGTTTGATAATCATAATGAGTGGTAGTAAAAGAAGAATACTAATGGATTTAAGCATGGACAACGCTGAAAACGTTATATCAAAGTCAATTCCATGCCTTTGACAATAACCCTTTGCTACCAACCTTACATTATAGGTAACCTTACCTTTAATGTCAGTCTTCTTTTTAAAGTTCATTTGCACCCAATGGTTTTTATCCATTTTGATGCATCAACTAAAGGCCACACTTGGTTGTCATACATAGAATCAATTTTGGATTGTATGGCCTTTGGCTATAATTCTGATTTTGAACTCTTTAGAAAATTATCATAGCTTAAAGACTCATCCTCTTCTATAATAGTCATATTACTATTCTCATTTATAAGAAATCCATATTTCTCAAGAGCAGTATGAACCCTAGTAAAATGTCTAGGAACTTGTGTTTCCATAGGTTTTGCTATTGCAACATCATCATCTGTAATAGGCTCAAGATCAGTCAATTAATTTGCCTCTATTTATAGATCTTTAAACTTTACTAAGTTTGACTCTACTCCCACTATCTTCCTTTAAGAGAAATTTTTTTATAGGAAGATAACATTCTTTGAAATAGACATATTTATTCCAAAGTGTTGTAGAATCATATAGAGTAACATGAACCAATGTTGATAGAACTCTGTTTAAAAGATAATTAGTAGTTTTTAGTGCATAACCAAAAATAACTTCAGTAGAGTAGCAAAGCTCATCATGGATCAAACCTTGTCTAACAATATCTAATTTCTCCTTTCAGATACACCATTATGTCATGGTGTATATGAACAATTCTATTGTGTTAATATCCCATTGTCTCTTAGATAAATATGAAATTCTTAACTTAAGTATTCTCTACCTCAATCTAATTAAAGTGTTTTAATACTTCTGTCGAGTAGTTTCTCAACTTCATTTATGAATTCTTTAAACTTTTTAACGGCTTTAGATTTATACTTCATCAAGTATACATACCCATATCATGAATAGTTATGATAAGGTAATGAAGTTAAGAAATGCACCTCTTGTATGTTTGGACATTGGGCTATGTACATCTATATGTATAAGGTCCAAAAGTCCACTAGCCTGTTCACCTTTTCCACTAAAAAGTGTCTTTGTCATTTTTCCTAATAAATATGATTCATATGTTACAATTGATTCATAATTAAATGAACCTAAGTCACTAGACTTATGTAACTTAGACACTCATTTCTCATTTGTATGGCCTAAATGATAGTGCCATAAGAAAGATGGCTTCAAATTATCCACCTTATGTCTCTTGGTATTAATGTCATAGAGTTCCTTTTGATTATGAAGAATATATATTCCATTAACAATTGATAGATGACAATATAAAACACTATCCTTACAAAATGAGCAACCCTTGCTCTTATTAATGGAAATGTCAAAATCTTGTTCAATAAGACAAGATAATGAAATAATATTCTTATTTAAGGAAAAAGTATAATAACAATTATAAAGTTCTAATACAAGTGCAAAAGGCAAAACTAGATGACATGTTCCTACAGCTAATGCAACAACCCTTGCTCTTTTGTTTTTTTGCCACTTGTAGGTCCATATCACCCTTGTTTAACCTCTTACTACTCTTTAGTCCTTTCATATTAGAACCTAAGTGAGAACCACAACTGGTATCCAATACCCATAGGTGATTATCAATAGCAGTATTAGTATTAATCTCAATAACATTAATACCAAAAGTAGAGGCATTTTAATGCTTCTTTTTTTTTTAAATTTGACACCTTTTGACATGGTTTGCAATATACCCTTTTGTGACTAGTCTCTTTCCACCTTAATGGGTTTTCAACTAATTAGACTATAATTTTTGTTCTTAATAGAAAAAGTCTTAATTAGATTTACGTTTTGTAATTATAAAATTTACTCTTATTTCTAAATACATCATAAAATCATGTACTGGAAGCCTAACACTTTCAACTCTTAAAGTGTTCTTTATTATCTTCAAATGAAAAAAAAATGTCTTAGATATCTCATACCTTTTATTTCATAAGAGGATAAAATGATGATATGAGCATCATATGGTCACGTTTTGTCTAAAGCATAGGAGACATAGAGGCAATCACTTGACCATCCCTATGTGCTTTTAAAAAAGCTTTCTACTCTTAGTAGGAATATTCATCAATTAAAGGAGGTAGAATATATGTGTCCAACACATATTTGTCTTCTCATTTTTGAGAACTATTCTCTAGTTTTAAAGTCATTTTAGTCAATTTATTGTTGTCAAGAATTGTAAATAAATCTAAATTAATTGAACTTATGATGTAGACATACTAACATGTGAAGATTGAAAACATGATACAACATGATTTTGCACATGAATACATTTTATATGGTATTTTATAAAATCTATATGTTCTCCCACTATTTTATTACAAATCAATAGCCCTCATGTTAACATAAGAAAACTCGGTGGTTTTGTTAGTGAGACAGTACTCGTCTCTTGTTATGGTTAAATCTTAGGTTTGCCCCATAAGCCTAACTTGTAATAGAAATGATAGGCATTTTCATGAAACTAATGATCATTAGGCCACCAACTTTTGGTGCATGTGTATCTCATACATATTTCCCTAATCTACCTCTAGAACCATTAAGCTTGGGTTAGCCTAAGAAATTAATGGGTTGTCTAAGATGGATCCATTAATATAGCAATAATATATTCAACATAGAGTAAGCTTGGGTTTGCCCAACAATCCAACACTAAGAAGAACTCTAGTTAGAACTATATTAATAGAAGACTTGCAAGTCTTAGTATCTACTTTAAGGGATTTCTTCCATTTTAGTCTCATTAAGGTTGCATGGTTTGGTATACTTATGTAAAGGGATATTGCATGCTCTGGCATGCATATGCATTTTAATTTATTTAAATATATGATATAGTTATGGACTTTACTACATTGATTACCTTAAACTAAAGGATACCAATTTTACCTTGACCATAGGTAGTACGCATCACTTACAAACCTAAAAAGAAATAATTTGTATCTTATTTCTTTTTGGTCCTCCTTGATGCGCCTTTTTCTCTACTTGCTCTTTGTATTTCTTCTTTCTATCTAACCCTGTGTAATCTAATTACATAATGACTAATTTGGAAAACCTCACATTACATGTTAGGGGAATTAGATGAGAAGAGAAATACAATAAAGAAATGAAAGAAAAGGGTAGGACACACAAGCCTAATTTAAAAAAAGAAAAAATTTATGTAATGCATATCAATCTCATTGATCTTTGTCCATAACTAGTCATCATGCCAAACATAAACTCTTAATATGCATTTCTAATGCATATAATTAACTTGCATTTTTCGGATCCCACTTGTTTGAATTTAGTTTATTTTACAACTCTTGCAAAATTAACATGCCATGTATGCTTAGCTATGTGAAATTTTAAATATGAGAATTAATCTCATTAATCCAATTAATCCAATTTATTTCATATTTAAACATCCTTTCCAATTTAGAAACTATTTCTAAAAAGGAAAAATTTTCAATCCAATTAAAAATTATTTTTGGAATTCTTAGGTTACACCCCATACTTCATCTAGAAGCTAGCTGGTCACCAAACCCAACTAAGGTGTGCATGCATATTAAGATATCAAACTGAACTACCCATTTGCTTATTAGTTAACATTCCTTTATAGAAAGATGGTATGTTAAAAAATGGGTTTTTAAAAACTTTTTCAAACTATGTTGAACATTTAAAAACTAGAAATCCTCATGCTAAAAATCTGATAGCATAATGGCTGTACCAGGCACTATCCTAATAATTTTTTTGTCAACCTACGAAAGAAAATCCATTCTATATCCATCCACTACCAATCAACACCAAAATATAATCCTCTGATCAATTTAATAGCATTCAATCACATTGTATGATATCTCAACCTCAGAAAGAGATATCATACAACATAACATGTATTCACATAATTTAATATAGCTCATGCATTTTGAAAACCAAAAAGAACATTTAAATACAATTTTGTTTACAAAATAATTACAATTTTGCCCATCCCCTTTTTTATATACAATTTTATGCAATCCAATACACCAAATCTATTATAGAAAAGGTAGATTTACCAAAAATAATTCCTTCATTTCAACTTTCTTGATGACTTGAGGCTTTTTTATAAAATTTTATTGTACTTACGTGTTGTAAAACAAATGACACACTAAGTATAATGCTTAGGGGAGAAATCAAGATAATATATGCTAACCTTATCATCATACATTACACTGGTTCATTACATTTATTTACATGTAATGCCTTTTTACCACTTACATCATGTATATATAGAGTAACATACCATAATGAACAAAACTTGACAAACATTGTGCATAAACCATTCCATGACAAGCATGTATAGTCAATACAACATATAATATACCCATTACACACCAATTGTATCTATTATGATTATATCAACATCATTCTTAAGCTTAGCCATATCCAAGCCATTTCATGACAAGCATATATAGCAAATTCAATAAATATGAACATCTATTTGTCATATGGAATCATTTACATCATACATATCTATGTTATGTACTTAAGGCCATATCTTGTATAATGCTTTTCTTATATTGTCCTGCCATCCATTTTGATACATATGCCCATGAAGGAGTGCCATAATCCTATGGATAAC
>CANXYI010817882.1:0-14516 GCA_948208565.1 Hura crepitans | reverse complement strand
ATTAATTTTGTGATAGGGTTGCCACTAACTGGGAATAATTATGATGCTATGTGGGTGATTGTAAATAGGCTGACTAAGACACCACATTTTATTCCTATGAGGATAAACTATTCTTTAGAGAAGCTGGCACGACTGTGTATTGATGAAATTGTGAGTCTTCATGGTATGCTAGTAGTTATTATTTTAGATAAAGGCCCTTAATTCACTTTTAAGTTTTGGAAGAAGTTGCATGAAGTTCTTAGTACTAGACTGACCTACAGTACAACTTTTCACCCACAGATAAATAGGTAATCAAAATAGGTGATACAAGTACTAAAGGATATGTTATGTAACTATGTAATAGAGTTTAAAGAAAGCTAGGATCAATATTTGTCTTTAGTTGAATTTACATATAATAATAGTTATCAAGCTAGTTTGGGCATGATGAGGCATTATATGGTAGAAGGTGCAGGACTCCTCTTTGTTGGAGTAAAATGGGTGAAAGTAAAATCATGGTGATTGACCTGATCAAGGATACAAAGGATAAAGTTAAGGTTATAAAAGAGAGAGTAAAAGTTGCCACGGATCGACAAAAATCCTATGCTAATTTGAAAAAAAGGGATATAGAATATGAAGTGGGTGAGAAAGTTTTCCTAGAAGTATCACCATGGAAGAAGGTACTCAAGTTTGGCAAGAAAGGAATGCTTAGTCCTAGATTTATTGGTTCCAATGAGATTACAAAATGTGTAGGGCCAGTGGCATATAGGCTAGCCTTACCACTTGAGTCACAGCAGATCCACAATGTTTTCCATGTCTTAATGTTGACGCAATACAGATTTGATCTAACACATGTGATACATGTAGAAGATATCCAAGTATAACTAGATTTGACATACAAGGAAGAACTAGTGCAGGTTCTAGCTCGAGAAGTGAAGCAGTTGCAAAATAAAACCATATCACTAGTCAAAGTGTTATAGAAGCATCACAACACATAAAAGGCTACATGGGAAAATAAGGAGCAGATGAAGGCTCAATATCCTCACTTATTCTAATCAAATAATTTTAAGGATGAAATGATATAAGAGGGGAAGAATTGTAATGCTTATAAATCAAGATTTCATGAAAAGTACCTCTGAGGCTCAAAAAGTGTGCTTGGGAAGCTGGGAAACTTCACGAGGCCTTAAAAGAGGTGTATAGGTTATAAAACTTTGATGGGCCAGAAAAGGGGTAAAATGAATTAATTTAAAAATTAGCAAAACCAATAATTCATTTTAGGCCATAACTTAGTGAATCGTAAACTTAAATGGACTTGGGTCGGGAATAACCCAGTATGTGCCCGAACAGACCTGAAAATATCATACCTTAAAGGTTAAAAATTTCATTGAGTTCATTGGTGTAGGAATTTTAATTTTTTAAGGATATTAGGTAATTTTTTAAAATTTTATGATTTCTTAAGGAATTGGTTAACTGACTAGCCAATGGAATTTTGATGTGAAATTTTACAGGCCCATAAATAAGCCTAATTGAGGATTTTTACAATAGACATGATGATTTTTAGAAATCTAGATGAATTTTTAAAATAGTCTAAAATTTTAGCTAAAATATAACATTTTTCGGGGCACTCAAGTGCCACATGTCACCACTCAAGGCACCTATTCATGCATATGTAAACCCCATTGCCACTTAGACATTCCATTAGTTACCAAATCAGCCTCTACCTCTCTACTCCTCCCTTTCTTATTCGTTGAGCTGTTAATGCCCTTCCTCTCTTGCAACCACCATTTTCATGCTTTTTTCCCCTATATTTCCCCACCAAACCACCACCATAAATCATGAAAAATATGTAGGAAGGTGTCTATCAAGCTTGTAGACTTCATAAATACCCCTAAAAGTGGCAAAAATTCACTTAAGTTTAAGTTACATACACATAGTGGGCTAAAATTCAAGTGAAGTGTAAATGATCATTTATGGATTTTTATTTAGTTATAGGTAGTCTATATAATTCTAAGAAACACCATATTTTTAGATTTCTAAATTGAACCTTTTAGGATTTTTAGTGAATTTTGCTAAGCATGACTTGTATTATGTAGGTGTAAGGAATAATCAAAGTAAGGAAATTACACGAGTAAAAGTGTGGGAAAAGCTTTTAAATTAATCTAGGTACATGAATTTGATGTATTAGAGGCATGTCTTGATGTTTATGAATATGAATTAGCATGATATTGTGTATGGAACTCATAATTTTACAATGTATTTTGTGAAAAATGTTGATTTAATTGTGGTATGATGTTAGTTATATGTAAAAAGGATGCTATATATGTGGAATTAGGGAGAAAAATATGTGTAGGTTGATGAACTCAAAATGTCATATGTCATGTAACTATGGTGTAAGTGATGGAAAATGACATGTGTGGCATAAAAATGAATGATATGTATATGTTTTATAATGGAAAAATGCATGTATGTGTATGACTTAAAGTGGACCAAGAGGTATGGCATGGCATTATGGTGTGTGTATGTGTAATATGGCATGTATATGATGATATGGCATGTGATCATGGTGCAAAGGATGGGATGTGATATGTTTGGCATGGATATGGATGTGTGTTGGATGAAATTAGTGAGAAAATGCATGTATATGCATGATCATGTGTGTGTGTGGTAGAATTATGATATATGATGTGTATGTGTGATGAAATGTGTGAATATACATGTGTGTGATCATAGGTAAGTGATAGCCAAGAGGTGTGCCATGATTGGCATCTATGATAGGTATATATGACATGGTATATAATGTATGAGTATGGTGTACCATGTTGAGTATGAGAGTATATGTGGCTTAAAATGGCATGTTAATATGGGTTGAAATGGCATGAGAAAATGCCTAAGGAAAATGGAAATTAACCTATAATTGTGTCCGTAAAAAAAAAATGGTCCTATAACCGTGTAATGAAAATGAATATGTAAAAATGACTTATAATAGGGACATGAGTTGCACATGAAAAATGACTTATGATAAAGGTATGAAATGGACATAAAAAACCTTATAACTGTCTAGTATAAAAATGGACCTATAACTATCCAGTATAGAAAGTGACCTATAACTGTTCGGCTAGGAATAGACTGAGGAAAATAATTCATAACTATGTATCAATCACCTAGAAATAAATTACATAAATGATCTATAATAGAATAAATATAATTAATAGATAGTTGGCCCTTTATTTAGACACCCACTGGATGGGTTAACCGATCAACTAGAGGTTTGCAGCTATTAAAGGTACTGGTCCTATGGGCTTTTACTAGTTTAATGATATAGGTGGGTGCAGCTACTGAGGTCCTAATAATTGGAGCACTGCACTAGGTCAATGAAGTGAATGAGGTTCACTAGCTGAGCCACTACACAATACGATGTTGATATTTCTATCTAGTATGGGCAAATCCCCTATTATCGTACCAAGTGGGTGTAGCTATTAAGGTCCACAAGCTGGGCCACTGCACTATGATGGATTGATGATACAATGATATGATAATATTTTTATTTGTCTAGTACTGGGATGTTCTAGGTCCCTACTATTAGACTAGGTCAGTGCAGCAACTAAGGTTCACTAGTTGAGCCACTGCACTAGTCGGTGCAGAGACCAGGGTCCAAAATATGGGCCACTATATAGTATTTATTTCCTTTTTATCCATTGTCTATAAGTGTAGTCTAACTAGTTAGGCATGTGTAACAAATTAAATAATGAATAATGATAAATAATAATAATAATAAGAATTGTGATAAATTAAATAGTTATATCAAACTGATTAATATAATCATGAGATTAGAGAATAAAATAATATTATTTTTAAAACAAGGATACTGTATGATGCATTTTGCACTCATAGTATATATGCTATGTGTGTATGCTTGCATTGACATGGTTTTATTATATCAAATTTACCAATGAGTTTTATACTCAGCATATTAGTGTTGTGATGCGCAGGTAGTAGAAGGTAATTGCTCAGCCTCTATAGATTTTGTTGTGTAATAGTGACAATAGAAAAGGGTATATTTTTGGTATTTTTAGGGTTCATTAGATACACTCATGTAAATTCTATGGTTTGGGGATTAGCTAGCTTTGACGCTATGAGTGTCTGTAAATTTTTAAGTTGAATAATGTGGATTGTATAAAGGCTTTTTATTTGAATGGTTTTATTTTCTAAATTTTGATGATTATGGGCCTGAGGCCTTGTATGATGATTGTGATATTTGTGATGATGATATTAGAGGACTAGAAGGGTTCAGAGGGAGACAAGTGTAATAAACTATTATTAAAAATGTGTTTTCATAGGTTTAAATTTTAGAAATGTCACCTAAATAGTCATTATATTGCCCAATTTTCTATAAGGTTGATTGATGGCTGTTAAATGAATTTTTATGTCTATTACTACTTATGTAATGATGTTTAGAGATTATATTGAAGATTTAGGTTAAATATGTCCATTAAATAAATAAGTTTATAAGTGTTAAAGAATATGGGTTGGAGAAATTTCAGGATAAGTGACCTAGTGAGAAGTTGCACCTTCTATCGGATTTCTTTAGTTTTCAAGTATGGGTGTTACAAATTACCTCTATGGGACCCAATTGCCTAAAAGGCACTATTTTCCCCTCAGGTTACACTATTCATAGGATAAGGGTTCACGGGCGTTACACAAGGTGTTACAAGTGGAGTCACCACTATTCATGTCCCTTCCTTTCTGAAGGCAGTCAAACTGAAACAAGTAAAAACTCAATCTAAATCTTACCTCTTGAGTCCTAAAAGACTATAAGGAAATTAGAGGAATCCTAAGTCATTCATATTTGATTAGCCTAGAAAGAGCAATTTGGACACCACAAGGTAAGAGTCGCCACCCAATCAAAGTTGGGAAGTACCTTGTAGGGCCAAAACTAGAGTGGTTCGAAATCCTACTCATTTTTATACCTCAAGTTAATATGGAATTTCAAACTAAATTTATAATTCTATCCTTTTTGTCAAGCAAGTTTCGAAATTAAAATAAAGCATTTTATCACATAAAGAATAATAAAATACGCATTTTTACAAACATAAAGGAAATACATAAAATTAAATAATTTCATACAAGAAATCGAGTAATTGATTTTCTTTGAGAACTTTGGTTCCTACATGCTAATTTATGAAAATATATTTTATTATCATGACTTTTATTAAAGAAAAATCAAAACCCATTTTATGAGAAAAACATGAATTAATCGAATAGAAATCAATTTGGTTATTTTTATAACATGTAAAAATCATTTTCTACCTATTATAATATTCATAGAAAATATATGGAAATATTCAGAATTTAAATTAAATTACATGGTAATTACCTAAAATACATCCTAATCCAAATAATGTAAAGATCATAAGGAAAATTCCTAAAATACATTGTAACCAAATAAAAAAATAAAAATTACATTAAAAATGCCCAAAATACAATCTACCAAAAAATAATAAAAATGAAAGGAGAAAATTAGGAAGAAAATAAAGATCAGAGAAAGTAAATAAACAGAAACAAAATGATAAAATAATAACAGAAACAAAATGATAAAATAATAACAAAATAAAGGGTGAAAAATAATAAAGGTTAATTTCACTGAATGTTTGAAGAGAGGTGAAGGGCAGGTTAAATAAAGTCCCAATAGATCTCAAATAACTCGCATCACAACAAAAACACAATATTAGTATAAAGAGAATAATGGATTTGACAAAAAGAATAAATGATAAAAGGACAAAAATAAATAATGAAGGGAATAAAAAATGTAAATGATAAAATAAATAATATGTGAAAAGACAATGAATAATAATTGAATCAAAAATAGAGAAGAACAGAAAATGGACGAACAAAATAAAGATACTACATCTAACTAGTAGATGAGTACCTAAATAAAATAAGGTTACCACATTTAACTAGTAAATGGGCAACAAAGAAAATATAATAAAAGGCACCATGCCTAACTAGTAAATGGATGAAAAAGAAAAGAAAAGAAGCGTGACACCCCTTACCCGATCTAGACACTAAGGCCGACTAAGGTATGCATGCATATCGAGATATCTCAACTCATCAACCCATCTACTTGTTCTTGATTCATTCTTAACAAAAATGTTATGTGAAAATACAGGTTTTGAAAAACTTTTTTCAACAATGTTACACATTCAAAAATTAAGAATTCTCGTGCCAAAATTTTGGCAGCATAACAGCTATACCGAGCACTATCCCAAATTTTTAAATAGTAACTTGCATAAGGAAATACACTTCTATATACTTTTCACACACTTTTACAACTTCGTGCGATCCTCTTATCACTCCACAACATAGGATATCTTAACCTTAAGAAGAGATATCATATAACACAACATGCAAATTTCATAATTTAATAAGGTTTACAAACTTTAAAATCTAAAAAGAAACCTTAAGTTACATTTAATTGCGACATTAGGCCCATTCCCTTACAACATACATTTGAGTGTATCCTATACATCACAACTATTATATATACACAATATTTACCAAAAGAAAGCCTTCTCTTGATAAGTCTTAGTGTCCTAAGGCTTCAAGTATCAAAATGTCTTTGTACTTATGCATTGTAAACAAACGACACACTAAGCAAATGCTTAGTGGTGTAATCGAAATAACATATGCTAATTTAGCCATTTAACATTCCATAAGTACATGCCATTCATTTACATGCTTAATTGCTTTACAGACTGCATAACATTCATGCAAATTGTGATATACTGAAATTATGATCAATTTGACATATATTATACACCATAATATACATATCATACATGTGTAGCAAAGCAACATATAAAACTAACAATTCATCACATTGAGCCATTTTTCACATCATACATGCATATATCTATCATTTAAAATCATGATAAGCATTATTTGTTACTTTTATTATTTGCTTTATTATCTAAACTTATGCCCATAGGGATAACCCCAAACCTATGGATAACAAGATTATAACTTGTGTAGTGGCCCATATTTTAGACCTTTTGGCTACTGCATTAGCTAAAATTATGCAGTTGTTCCCCTATGATACCTTATGACTGCACCCGTATGTGCTTGTGTAGTGGTTTCCCCCACAGGACCTTATGGCTACACCTACATAGATCTAAAGATCCTAGCACACATATCTATAGGTAAGACTAAAAGTGAATAATTAGATCTCATCTAAGCTTAAAAATGCCCTAGCAGCTATTATATCTCCTAACTGACTGGTCAACCTATCCATTCCTAGGTTGTTGCATCTCATGGGCTAAAAACCATTATTTATTATTTCACCTCATTAAATAAGCTTATATATATTTTAATTTGCTTTTTTTAGCCATAAGATGGCTAAAACAATTTATTTTCATTGTAAAAGTCATTTTAGCATTCATCATCATTTTAACACACCATTATGTCATATTTGTGCCATATGCACAATCAATCTCAATATCCATCTTAGTTATTGATTTTTACTCTATTAAGATCACAAATCCATTTAGGTCTATTTATGCCTCTATATTCATCAATTTCTCATTTTCTAGCATAAAGTGTTTTAAAGAACTCTTTTTAGCTCTTTTTGGTTTTAAGACATATTTTGGTCAAAAACCTTATTTCTTTATGCTCATAGCCATATTTGTAATATATATAATGAATGTAACATGTATATAATTCAATATTCTTAATTTACAAATCAACACACATATGTACCCTCCTTATGTAATTTGGCCATTTATGCTCACATAGGCGTATTTTGGTGTTTGACATCATACATACTACATGGCTATATTCAAGAACATATACAAATGCTACAAGAACTTAAGGCATCAAAATTTATAAGCCACATGCCATGTAAGGATTTCAGCCACTAGGCCATTAAATATCATACTCATTTAGTGTGCTTTTTAGGGCCATTGTTCATGTTTAACACATATTACTTATTTATCACATTCTATGGTCACAAACATTTGTATACATGCATGGTATTTTTTTACCATTCACTATATCCAACCATACCAACATAAATTTTAATAATGCCTAAATAACCTCACTAAAAGCCAACATTCAAAATATAAAACCCTAATATGTCACTTCACCCATTTAGCGAAACCTCATAAAATGGCTATACATTGCACATTCCACTCTTACATTATGCAAACATAATTGATATGCAAAATGTCATAAGTCATACCCCCATAAACACATATAAAGGCATTTTTACCCATTTATGTACATATAACCAACATAATACACATATTGAGTATTTTACATTCCTAATGCCTTCTTTTGCTTCCATTCATTCATAATTATGCCAATCAAGTAAATTAACCACAATTTATACTCATTTAACCTTAAGTACTCAAATAAGTTATTTATGTTATATTATGCTCTGTATTATGCTTCTCATAGCACATTTATCACTTTCACTTAATTTTAATCCCTTCTAATCATTTAAAACATGTTAGTATACCTATTACATACCAATCAACATAATAAATTCATGTCGTTAATGGTAAAATACAATATCAAGCATTTATTACATATCATGCCTAATATGGAAATTTAGGAATTTTAATTGAATTCACACATTTTATTTCAATTACACATATTAAAATGGTTGAGAGGGAACCTTGAGGTCCATCTACACCCTCGTCTTGCCTTTATCATAGTTTGGTTCAAAAACTCCTAACATAAACTGAATAAAACTTTGAAAACCCATAATAAAACAACCATAGCTTTAAAAATAAACTTAAGACCATATTATGTATCTTAGGCACCCTTAGTATCTAGAAAAAATGATAGAAGTCAAAAATTCTTACCTGACCAAAAGTGGGTTACTATTCATGGGATAGCAAAACCATAATTTTCTAGCAACCTTTTTCAAAAATTACACTTCCTAGAGGGGTTTTAAGGCAAGGAGGTTCATTGAAATTAATTTAGTGGGGCAATTTTGGCTCTAATAGAAGGAAGAAGAAAGAAAAATGGAGGAGAGGGGAGAGGTGTTGCTTTTGAGTTTGAGAGGAGAGAGAGGGAAGAATAGTGTTTTTGACTTTTTATTTTTGAGTTGACTATTTGTACCCCTCACCAAAAATCATTTATTTAAAGCGTTTCCTCTCATTTTTCTCCCATTTTTCCTTCTCTTCCCAAACCTATAATTTTCACTTTAATTGTAATAATTCACTTTAATTTTTCTCTACATGCCTCCAAAACTCAGAGCTTGAAAAATGAGAAAAATCGATTAATTATGCTAATTTTCATGTTACTCGATTTCTAAAAAATTAATTTTTGACATCTAAAAATTCCAATTTCAATTCCATTAGAATTTTTAAGTATTAGGTTGCATAAGTTTCATAATTTTCTAATTAACTTTGAAAATAATTTATGGTGCCTTGGTTATTATTCCTAAGACACCGCCATAAAAATTTTCTTAGTGTTTTTAACTATTCAAATGACTTTTGATTGATCTCAAACTTTGCCTAAAATTATTTTATGATTAATACTTTCATCCAGTGGGTTCAGTGCATCTCGAGTCTTGAGAACACTATTCACCTCAGGAAAGTACTATTCACAATTGTCGAGATTTTTGGAGTGTTACAAGAAGAAATCAAAGAAGAGAAAGAATTTAGTCTACCTACCGTATATAATTACCTTTATGAATGATCTCTAATTAACTTGAGAGAAAAAGGGAAAATAATTTTTAAAAAATCATTTTGAAATTAGAAAATCAGTGTTTAGAAAGTGCTTTTTACATTTTTAGGTGTGCACTTATCAAGAAAAGTCGACCCCTAGGACTAACACAGGGTTTGCCTTGTATACACACAGATCAAGGTGGCAAATAATCATTTTAGGGTAAGTAATGTGACACCCTTACCTGGTTCGATCGCTTAACATGACTAAGGTGTGCAACATGCTATCCAATCTCATCTCACTTAACATTGACTAAAACATTTGTCCATGCAAACTTAAAACACCAAAAATGTGAGTTCTCAAAAACTTTTCAAAACCCAAGTTACATATTCAAATTTGAGAATTCTTGTGCCAAAATTTTAGCAGCATAACGATTGTACCGAGCATACCCAAAATTTAAATAGTAACCTACATTAAGAAAAACACTTCTAAAAAATCTCTCAACCATTTTCCCTAATTTGTGATCCTTCTTATCACTCCAAAATAATATTCAACATCAACACAGTCTCAACCTTAGAAAGAGACATCAATCATGCATAAAACAATTTAGAACATTTAAAATAAGGTTACAACCCTTTTTTAAAACTTAAATTACATAACATTACATTTTATGCCCAAGACAAATTACATACATTCTAAGAGTGTCTTTCTATATCTATACATCTCATAATCTAATTACATAAATCAAAAAGTACAAAAATATTAGCCTTCTCTTTTGTGTCTAAATATCCTGAGGCTTAGGCTTAATTGTCCTTCCAACCTACACATAGCAAATAAAATGATGCGCTAAGCATTTCTCTTAGTGGTGAAATCAAAGTAAATCATGCATTATGCCACATAATTATTAAATATCCCATTTTTCATCTCATTTATCACAACATGCATCAACCATAGTTTGTAAATACTACATAGCTATACATAAGTTAAGCATTGACATAAAAATACTTAATTCATGTAAAAACATGGATAGTGCACTCTATATGCAAATTTGGTCATTCCATGCATAAAGACAAAATTCAATATTAGGCACTTCTACTTGTCATTTTTATTTGCCCATATGACCAGAACACATGTCCTATGGATAATAGAGCTGGAGGGCCAGTACAACTTATATGAACTCGAAAGTCCATCTACCAATATGGATCTGAAGATCAAACATAACATAATAGCCATTACAACCATTTGTGAACCCGAAGTTCATCTACTAATATGGATCCGAAGATTAAACATATGTGGGCCTTTAGGTCAAACTAAAAGTGGACCTATAGACTAAAAACATAAAAATACACCATAGTGCCCTAACAGCTATTATTAAACCCCTAGTTGACTGATCAACCTATCCATCTAGGTTGTTAAGCATATGGGCCATAAAATAACCATAGCTTTAAAAATAAATCTAAGACCATATTACATCTCTTGGGTTGTAACGACCCGAAAATCCTAGTTTTATGAATAGTACTTTTTTAGGATGAATAGTGCTCTTGAGACTCGGGGTGTGTTAAAGTTTTTTGATGAAAGTACTAGTCACAAAATAATTTTGGGCAAAGTTTGAAATTAATTAAAGTTCAATCGATTGGTTAAAAATGCTAAGAAAGTTTTTATGGCCGTGTCTTATGAATAATAACTAAGGCAAAGTTGAACTGTAAATAATTTCCAAAGTTGCTCAGAAAATTTTGAAACATATATAACTTGATACTCAAAAATTCCAATGAGTCTAATGGCACTAGAGAGCAAAATCATAATTTTTTAGTAACCTTTTTCGAAAATTCCACTTTCTAGAGGTGTTTTAAGGTATGAAAGTTCATTGGAATTAATTTAGTGGCACAATTTTTGCTCTAATAGAAGGAAGAAGAAAGAAAAATAGAGAAGTGGGGAGAGGTGTTGTCGTCGAGTTTGAAGGGAGGGAGACGGAAGAATAGTGTTTTTGACTTTTTATTTTTGAGTTGACTATTTATAACCCTCACAAAAAATCATTTATTTAATGCATTTTCTCTCCTTTTTTCTCTCATTTTTCCTTCTCTTTCTGGGCCCCATAAATTTCCATTTTAATTGTAATAATTAACTTTATTTATTCTCCACATACCTCGAAAACTCAAAGCTCAAAAAATGAGAAAAACTAATTAATTACGTTAATTTCATGTTACCTAATTTTCAAAAAATTAATTCTCGACATCTAAAAATTCCAATTTTAGTGCCATTAGACTCATTGAAATTTTTAAGTATCAAGTTGTATAAGTTTCGTAATTTTTGAGCAACTTTGAAAATAATTTATAGTTTAGCTTTGCCTTAGTCCCTATTCCTAAAACACTGTCATAAAAACTTTATTAGCATTTTTAACCACTCAAATAACTTCTGATTGATCTCAAACTTTGCCCAAAATTATTTTATGATTAATACTTTCATCCGGTGGCTTCAGTGTATCTAGGGTCTCGAGAATACTATTTACCTCTAGAAAGTACTATTCATAATTGTTGGGATTTTTAGGGTATTACAAAAAGAAATCAAATAAGAGAAAGAATTTGGCCTACCCATTGTGTATAATTACCTTCAAGAATGATCTCTAATTAACTTGAGTGAAAAAGGGAAAATAATTTTAAAAAAATCCTTTTAAAATCAAAAAAATAGTGTTTAGAAAGTGTTTTTGTGTTTTTAGGTGTGCACTTACCAAGAAAAGATGATCCCTTGAACTACACAAGGTTCACCTTTTATGGCCATCTTGGGGTAGGTGATGTGACACCCTTTACCCATCCGATTGCCTGACACAACTAAAGTGTGCAACACATAACATGCTATCCAATCTCATCTTGCTTAACATTGACTAAAACATTTGTCCATGCAAACTTAAAAGACCAAAAATGTGAGTTTTCAAAAACTTTTCAAAACCTGAGTTACATATTCAAATTTGAGAATCCTCGTGCCAAAATTTTGGTAGCATAACGGCTATATAGAGCACTATCCAAAATTTGAATGTAATCTACATTAAGAAAAACACTTCTAAAACATTTCTTAATCATTTTCCCCACTATGTGATCCTTCTTATCACCTTAGAACAATATTCAACTTCAACACAGTCTCAACCTCAAAAAGAGACATCAATCATGCACAAAATAGTTCAAAACATTTAAAATATGGCTACAACCCATATTTAAAACTTAAATTACATAACAATACAGTGTAGGCCCAAACTAATTAAATCTATTCTAAGAGTGCCTTTCTAAGTCTATACATCTCATAATCTAATTAAATATATCAAAAAATACAAAAATATTAGCCTTCTCTTCTATATCTAGATATCTCGAGACTTAGGCTCAATTGTCCTTTCAACCTATGAATCACAAACAAAATGATACACTAAGCATTTTGCTTAGTGGTGAAATAGAATTAAAACATGCATTATACCACATCATTATTAAAGATACCCATTTTTTCAACTCATTTATCACAACATGCATCAATCATAGTTTATAAATACTACATAGTTATACATAAGTTAAATATTGACATAAAAATACTATAATTCACATAGAAACATGGATGCACTCCATATGCCAATCTGGTCATTCCATGCATAAAGACAAAGTTCATTATTAAGCATTTCTAATTGTCATTTTTATTTGCCTATATGACTAAAACATGTGTCTTATAGATAATGGTGGTGGACAACCAGTACAATCTCTATCAATCCAAAGGTCTATCTACCACTATGGATCCAAAGATCAAACATAACATGATGGCCATTACGACCATTTGTGAACTCAAAGTTCATCTTCCAATGTGATTTGAAAATCGAACATATATGGGCCTTTGGGTCAGACTAAAAGTGAACCCATAGACCAAAAACATAAAAAATACACCGTAATGCCCTAACAACTGCTACTAAACCCCTAGTTGACCAATCAACCTATTCGTCTAGGTTGTTAAGCATATGGACCATAAAAAAATGTTTATTTTTAGTTCCACCAATTTAAGTAGCTTAAATATGGCGTTTACTTATGGTAAGGTAAACAAATAACCAAACTAGGAAATTGAGCATATTTATGACATTAATTATGATCATGAGCATCATTTCAATACAATGCCATATTCTCATGTTTATATCAACAAACATATATCTATACATGCTAAATTATCACTTCTAACTCCTTTCCACAATTTCTTGATCATTATTAAGAAATTAATCATGAACGGCCATTTATGCTTAACTTAAAGCATTTCTACATTTTGTGTAGCCTAATGTCATTTCTAGCCACCAAGCTCATTACATGCACAAATTCCACATTTTTGCATCATACACCATAAAGAAATTCTTACAAAATCAAACTTTTGCATATGGTAACACCCAATCTCAAAAATAAATACACTATTTGCATTCATTCATAATAATGCCACTAAAACAACCAAATCACCATTATGTAATTAATATGTCACCTATCATAGTTAACATCTCTTTAGGTTCTTTATAACACATTACATGCATATTAGCATCAAATATGGCCATTCGACCATAAGGTTTCATTACACTTTAAAGGCACATTTTACCAATTCTGTATATTTAATCATCTTAATAACTCAAACTATCCTACTTTACATTATACACATAAAGGAATATGCATATCCATATTCAAACTTCTTATGGCCAATTCAGCCACCATGCTTTCAATAAAAAACCATGCTTTATTTATGCATTTGTAACACATAAAATACTTTTTTATCCTAATTCTAACATAATTATATCACAAACCTTACACAAATTAACACACACATCACATAAAATCCATATCAACCATTGGGCCCCCAAGTCATTCCCATAT
>CANXYI010817845.1:0-10106 GCA_948208565.1 Hura crepitans | reverse complement strand
ATTGAAATTAGACACAGATTCTAATGTGGTAGGAGGGTAAAGCCTCTACAGTCTAGACCTATTAACTTTTTGGGGCCTATGATGATAACTAGAGATAAGCTCAAGCAACAAAGAAAGAAACCAAAAGCCATGGTCTGTACAAACCATTATGGTGTAAGTCCGTATGAACATAAGACTACAAGGTCTGTACAGACTAATATAAAAACTAGGCTTAAGGCCTATTAACCACCCAAGTAAACCTAAAGCCTTGGTTTGTATAGACCTAGTAATTAATGTCTGTACGAACTAATTGATGAAAAGCTTCTAGAAGCATGAACTTCCTATTTGGACTCTAACTCCTAATCCTAGTAGGACTCTACTTCTTCTTAACAGGAAGGGCTATTCACAAACCCTATAAATACCCCTCCCATCAATATATTTCAACACACAATGGACACATAATATATACAACAATCATCACCCAATTTCTAAGAGTATAGACACTGATTCCAATGCAGAATTCGCTTTACTAGTCCTAAGCCCTTACGAAAATAGTTATTCTTTCTAAAACCCAACCATTGTCTTATTACTTAGTTCTAACTTTAAGGTATAATTTGAGTCTCCTTTTATCATACTCATTCATTTATTTGTGTTGTTTGCTATAATTAATGATCCCCTATGATTAATTAACATGTGAGATGATTCTATGTAATCCCCATGTCGATTATAGGAGTAAGTTAAACTTTTAAATGGTTTTAATCATGTTTTAATCATTCATAGAAAATTATAATCACACTATTTTCTAGAACTGACAACTAAGTCTATAAGACCTAATTTAATAGATGTAAGGTTTGCACAGTCCTATTATTTGAATATGTATATAATATGAGGTCCGTATGGATTAATATTCGGTAACAGTTTCATATTCATCTTTTATATTCTATTTTAGCACTTATTTAATGTCTAATAATGTATGTTTCATCTACGTCAATCACTATAGCATGTTAGTAATCTATATTGATTTTAAATATGACTTTGTAATTAATCCTAATCACCATCTTATTTGTAGTGATTATTCACCTTTAACATGTGTTATAGTAACCTTATTTGACACTATTATTAGGTCTTCATTGACCTCTATTTATATTACTAATCACTTTACTTGACTTGTGTAAGAGTGACCATTCTTACTGAATTGGAGGTCCGGATGGACATATTAGCCATGACATGTTACAGTCTACATGGACATAGATTAGAGCATATTGAGTCCGCATAGACCTTACTACATATAAATAGGACTTATTATATGCCATAAACTATTTCATTTGGTTTTGTACCTTTTAATTTTCTTGATTATTTAGATTGTAATAGGTAGCTTAATAACTCATTATGCACACCAAAAAGCCTAAACTAACATCAAATGGTTTTCTACATAATTAATTGGTGTTTTTATAATAAAATGTTTTTAAGTCTTTCTTAATAAAAGTCATATAAAAATGTATTTTAACAAAGGTTAATCTTTTAGAGATAGGAGTTAGGCAATTACCGCCAATTCCTCTAGAATTACGGGTAATTGTTAGGTCAATTAAACCTAAATAAATAACTCGATTTCTAGATGTGAATATATAATTATGCTTGTTATATATTCTCAATATTGCAACTGATTTCTATAAGTGAAAAGGTGATATAAATGCTTTAATAAAATGCTTGTTTGTATGATATGGGATTTATAAATGTTAGAATATTAAGGAAAGTATATTATTAGGGAATAAATAAGATCTGATTCCAAACCCTTTTTTCGTAAAAGATCAGTGGTCCTAGTGTAGAGCCAAGTGACAACACCAAACACTAATCACTCTCATCCTTAATAAAATATAATAAATCTATAGTAGTGACTCCACTGAGGACTAAGAATTGAATCCAAAAGTGCCTAAATAATATACCTTCTAATATTCTAATTTTTATTAGTCCTATACATTTCATCTTATATAAACTTTTTCCCTTTTTACCTTGGATGGTGTTGTGAACCGTAAACCCATTTTTTCATTCAAGAATAGGGAAATACTAGTATATCTATCACTTACAAGCCTCGTACCTTTGAGTATATGAAATGGTGAACTAATAGGTCGCTATTATCCTTGATTAGAAAGACTTATTAGGAGGGATACCCACTTGTGGGAACCATAAAGCCTTTTTAGACCTAAATATGAAGTCTATATAGTTAAGCCTATCAACTTCCCCTAGGTTGCTTAACCCTAAGTGATTGTGATTGCATTATGATTGCTATGTGGGCCTATTACATTTAGCCTTATAGGGTGGGTTAATATTAGTGCATGCGAATAAGGCCTATAAATGAGTTTAATTATATATTATAAAGATTATAAAAAAATTTGCTTATGAGAACAATGTAGTTAAAATAATGGCAATCATGTTTCATTGAAGTAATTAAATATTTCATGTGTGGGGGCAAACTAACATGAAAGTAAAACATAAAATGGTGAGCATGACTTATGATGAAATATATATTTATATGTGGTATATACATGTTATAGAAAAAATTGGTAAAGTGATAGTAAGAAAAACCTATGCTAAATTGAGCTAAAATATGGTTTGAATTTGTTGGGATTTAAGAGATCACATAATCCTATGAAGAATCTAAAATGGCAAGGATGCACAATTAAAGAATTAAGGGCCTTGTATTTTTATATTAATGAAATTTGGAATTTCCTTAAAGTTCATTAAAAGAGTAAACAAATTTGGCTTCGAGCCTATACTTACCTAAAATGTTGATTTGAATTAAGGCAAAAGAAAATGCCTAAATTTTTATGCCTACGAGCCTATAAGTGTAATGGAAAAATTAATGGCCATCGGCCTATGATAGTGATAAAAGCCTATGAAGTGACCTGTAACTATCTTATAAAAGGGCTAGACTAGATCTAACTTGAATATGATTCATAAATTGCATGTAATATGGCCTTGATTGGTGGAACAGAATGAACTTAATTATGCTTGCAAAATTATGTTGAGTTGAGCTTAAAAAACTTACCCATAATTGTCCGATAGGACCAAAACGACCTTGTAACTATTTGGGTCAAAATTTGACTGTGGATATTAATTCATAACTAACTGCTAAATGTTGTTAAATATTATAAAATGATGATTAGTAAATAAATGAAAGTAAAAAAAAGTCAGATAGCCCATTTGTTAGACACCCACTGGATGGGTTGGTCGGTCAACTTAAGGATTTAGCAGCTACTACACTTTCTGATTTTCAAGTAAGGCCAGTACAACAATCGAGGTCCATTTTGGAGCCACTTTAGTAGTCTATTAGAGAGACCATTATATGATTTTCACACTTGGTGCTATTTATGTGATTATGTCGGTGCAACAGCGTAGGTCCTAAAGGGGCCATTGTACTAGTCTGTTGGGCAGACCAGATTGAGTAATTGAATGTAATATGTGACTTGGGAGGTCTTCGATTGATCCTTATGGTTTTATCAAGCATGTGTAGTGATCGGGGTCTAAAATATGGATCAATGCACTAGTCCACTTGGCAGACCAGGGTGAGTGACTAAATATGGTATTTAACTTGGGAAGTCTATGGATACCTATGATTTTGTTAGGCCGGTGTGGCAGTTGCGGTCTAGAATATGGATCACTGCACAGTCTTAGTTCCCTTTGGGTCCTATGTATTTGAGTATCATTTATCTAGTCGAGATTATTTAATAATTTGAATGTTATCTTTAAGGTCAATTAGTCCATTGAATAATTATATGAATTACTTGATAAGAATGACATAGTGACTTAAATAAAATGAAATGAAGTTATGTAACTATGAAATAAAAATTATACTTAAATCCAAGTAAGTGCTATGTACCTAATAGGCTATAAAACACATTAATTGTGATGGAAATTAATTGAAATGCCTTAATTGAATTCACACAGTTGCTTAAATAAACCTTTTAGTTAGGGAAAAATATACACCCATAGCCTGAGGAAGTAATATAATATATTTAATTGCAATGAATATGGTATAACTAAATGACTTTAATATGCATGGATTATTTAATTTGAATTTATTAAATTATTTGCGTGCAACTTGTGAGACATGTTGTTAATTGATTAAATTCACCACTGAGTTTCATACTCAGTGTACCAGTGTCTTGGTGCGCAAGTAAGTAAGGGTAGCATACAAGCCTCAAAGTATATGTTGTGTAGTAGTAGAGACAATAGGGGCTCCAATTTTATTTAATTTTAATTTTTTATATATATTACCACTTATGTAGTAGCTACTGGTTATGTGTCTAGCATGCTTAAGAGTTACTGTTGTTTTGTAAAATCAAAGTAAATTAAAGGGTGTGTAAGTAAACCCTTGTGTTTTAAATAATTTGTTTATGTGAGACTTAGATGATTAGCATTTTATTGTGTTTTTAATGTTAGGCCCAAGGCCTATGTGATAATGATAGCTGGAGGACTCGAAAGGTTAAAAAAATTGATAGACTTGAAAATATAGATGATGAACAGATTTTCTACAGGTGGAAAATTTTTTGGATATCACCCAGACAGTTATTGTGTTGCCAAAATTTTTTTATATATTACGTAAAATGACCTGCCAATATATTTTCTAAATCCATTCCACCATAGATATAAGTACCTTAAAGATAGCTTAATAGATTAAATCAAATACAAAGAATAATTGCATTTTTAATAAGTGTTAAATGATTGAACTCCAGGGTAATTTAAGGATGTGTAACCTAATGGGAAATGCACCATTTAATGAAATTCTTCAGGAATCCAGTAAAGGGGTGGTTGAAGGTTATGGCCGAATGGCCTTAATGGAATTTGAGTATGTGTAATCTATTTTAGAACACTTAAAGGAGATGCTAAATATGGTAGATGACATATTTTGTGTGAAATGGTGATTTTTATGGCTTAAGTGACTTATTATGTATAACCACCTATTATGTGTGCATGCAAGAGATTATATGCCATTATGTACAAGTTTTGAGTTACATAGTATCCTTTAATGGTATATAATATAAAGACATGAAATTATTCATGAGGTGAATTAAGGGCTAAAAATGGACATATGAACCATACTCAATTTTAAATACTTAGTTAAGCATAAAAAGTTGATCATGATAAATTCATTGATAATGATCATGATTATGTGAATTGAGTTAGATATGCCAACGTTTAGCTTATATAGCCATATGTATGTATGCATGTATGTTATGTATGTATGTTTATGTAAGAAATTGATCTATGTAGGTTTGTTAAGCTCTTATGATCTATGTAGACATTACAACTTTCACCATATAGGCAGTGCCTCTAAATTTTCTAAGTAAAGACAATAGCTGCTAGTTTTAGATCATAACTTAGTTAGTTCTTCTCTCGTGGCTTTAGCTATCTGGATACATATGCTAATACTTTATCCTTTTGCATCAGCACACATCTGAGCCTATTATGTGAGGCATTAATATTGATAACAAAATCTTTCTCGAGTTCTTGTTGTCTAAGGATTGGAGCTTCCACTAACATGGCTTTTAACATTTCAAAACATTTTTGGTATTTTTAATCCCACACAAATTTCACATCTTTCCTCAATAGACATGTCATGGAAGTAACAATCATTAAAAATCCCTTCACAAATCACATATAATATCTAACCAATCCCAAGAATCTTTTAATTTTTGTCACATTTCTTAGGGGTTTCCACTCTAGTACTATTTCAAATTTGCTAGGGTGTACTCTAATCCCATCAGCTGACATGATGTGTCCTAAAAATGCTACTTCATTCAGCCAGAATTCACAATTGCTCAACTTAGCATACGGTTACTTCACTCTTAGTGTCTGCAATACTAATTTGAGATACTATTCATATTCTTCTCTAATTTTAGAATACATCAGGATGTCATCAATAAACATTACCAAAAACTAGTACAAGTACGATCAAAATATTTGATTCATCAAATCTATGAATGTTGCAAGGGCATTGGTTAGCCCAAATGGCATCACTAGAAATTCATAGTGTCTATACATGGTGCAAAAGGCTATTTTTGAAATGTCAAATTACTTTATCTGGAGTTGATGATACTCAAATCTCAAGTCAATCTTCGGAAAGACACTAAACCCTTTCAACTAGTTAAATAGTTTATCAATTTTAGGTATTTGTCTATAATATATACACAACATAGTAAACCATATTTCTTCTTTACAAGTAGCATTAGTGCTCCCTAAGGTGAAACACTAGGTATAATAAACCCTTTATTGAATAACTTCTACAACTATACTTTCAATTCTTTTATCTCTATAGGTGCCAGTCTCTAAAGAGCTATTGATATAGGTGTTGTGCATAGGTACACCTCAATGGCAAACTCTACCTCATGTTTAGGTGGAAACCTTAGTAATTCATGTAGGAAGATATTAGGAAATTTTGCCACAACTAGTTTTTAGCTAACATAAGGTCTTATCTATTTAGTATCTACCATGTGTGCCAAGTATGCTTAACATCCTTCTAAATCAATTTTCTTACTGCTATTATGGAGATCACATTAGACAAGAAGTCGGTTCTTTTACCCACTATTGTAATTTCCTCTCCCTTTACTATTTAGAGATTAAGCCTCTTCTGTCTATAATCTACTATTGCATTATGTCTGGATAACCATCCTATCCTTAATATGACATCAAATTCATTAAAGTGTAGTTTAATCAAGTTGGTGAGAAAGACATGTCCCTGGACTATTAAAGGAAAATCCTTGTATACTTTATTCACTATCATGTGTTGCCCTATAAGGTTGCTAACCATAATTTTAGTGTCTAGATATTCTAACTAAAGACCACTATCTTGTGCTACTATGGTGCAAAAATAAGAGTGTGTGGACCCTGGGTTAACTAGTGCCAAAATAGATGAATAAAAGAAGTAAAATGTATTAGGAATCACATCTAGAGAATCTATCCTATCTCTAGCTCAGATTGTGTACTGACGAGTTGGTGCTCTAGCCTTAATCCTCTAACTTGCCTTTATTCGAGGCCAATATTTGGTCCCCACCGTGTCTCTCTTTCTATCCTTCTAGCTTTTAGCTATAGTAAGTGATGAAGCTTAGAGCCTATAAGAGTCATCAGTGTTAGGTCATAGTAGGCAATCCTTCGGGTAGTGGCATTTAAAGCCATATTTGTAACAAGCTCCTAGGATCGACCTCTAACAAATACCCCTATGTCTTCTACTACAAGTGCCATATATAAGTACTATACACCTAGCTATAAAAATTAGAGCACTTTGTAGCTAGCCTTTACTGCTACTGAGGCCTGAATTACCCTATGAGGCCCAACCTCTAGGTTGGAGCTCACCTTTATGATGCTAGGGTGCTAATGCCTTCTTTGCAATTTTTACTAGTTTTTGGTGTAGAGCTAGCTTAGCTTGCTATGAAAAACCTTTTCTTTTGAAAGTTTTCACACCTCCTTTAATATGTCTACTACAGTGTAAGCTATAGCCACTAGTGTAGAAAGCTCTCAAATCTTGTTCATGACCACTTGTAGTTGAATATCTATGTCAAGGCCCTTTTTAAACCTCTTACATCTCTCTTCCTTTATGGCCATAATTTGTTATTGTATATCTAATAAGCCTACTGAATTCCTTTTCATAATTTGACACTGGTTTACCCCTCTATTTTAAGTCCAAAAACCATCGTCTCTTTTTCTCTTGATAACCTTCTATGATGTATCTTTTCTTAAACTCTTAGAGAAAGAACTCCTATATTATACTTGATGTAGCTTTCCTTTCCATAACTATCTACCACCAATGGATCCTTCTTCTTAAAGTAAGGTTATAGCATAAATCAAGCTTTCTTTCGATGTGCAACATTCGTTGTGTTAGAGCAATATTCATTGTGTTCACTCAAGGAAATATTCTACTATGGTTAATTCATCTTTGTTTGATGCTAAGAAGTCAATTACCCCTATCTTTTTCACATATTCTAGATAAGTTTTCTAGAGGGCTTATGGTATTAGTGGTTGCTGTGGTGCTAGTGATGGAGTAACCTATCTGAACACCTCAACCATCTATTACATTAAGGCTAGTTATACTTGTGCTAGCTATGCAAGTGCAGGTTGTGTAGCATCACTAAATACAAGTGCTTGCAAGCTTGCTAGCTCTTAGACTGTGGTAGAGGTATGGCTTTAACCTCCTTAGCACTAATAAGTGGTCTTTGACCACCCATTTTCAATCTATATCAAGAAATAGATATTAGCCTTAAACAATGCAGTGTTGTGTGATGCATGTAAATATGAACACTATAGCACTCATATGCAGCCTAGGAACACCTAAATCAAGCTCTGATTGCACTTAAAGTGACACCCCTCAACTGGCCTAGTAGCAAAACTGAAATGAGGGATAGAACATTATGACACCTCTTACCCAAACCATTCTCAATTTGAATAAGAGATGACATGTTAGCAAGTTCGACCATTTGCCTAGATGACATGTTAGCAAGTTTGACCTATTTGCCTCACTATCTTCTTAAGATCTTTTTATGAGTATCTACATCATGAGCATCTCAGACCTATATGTAATTTAAACTAATGTCATAGACATAAACACCTAAGATGCCACTATTTCATTTTACCAAAAATCAAGCAGCATAATGGTTGCTTGGTAGCATATCCCAAAATAAAACTCTAAAAATAACACTTTTATAAAATTTCCAAAGTCAAACACAACCATTTAAGTCTTTCTAACCCTCTAATATCATCAATTGGAATATAGTGACATTAGTCACATCACAGTCACAACATAAATCATAAATAGTCAAACACTACTAATGTCTATCTATATAGGTTACATGGATAATGTACTTGATAAACTATAAATATACATTACCATACTAGACATATACACTACTTATACACCAATGAGTGCTAACTTTATTTACATCACACAAAATATGTACAAAACTATAGCAAGATAAGGATATCCATATCGTATTACTAATTCGAGGATAAATCAAAATTGGATCTATTTATGATCTAAGCATTAGAGAACACAATGGCATACATGCATTTTGATAATGGATATGTTACTCAACATGTATTCATTCTTTCTTGGCCTTATGATTATTATTTAATCATTTTAGGTTGTCGTGTTGCCATACTTATGTGTACTCATTTTATGCCACTTACTAGTCCCAAATTACCATATGCAATTGTAATTAATTCCTTTCACATTTACCTACTATTATTAAGTCATATGTCTTTCAAATAAGTTAATTATCATGACAACATAAAGTATTTCTAGTTTTCTTTATTCGTTAATCTTTAACTGTTTATCAATTTATTTCGTATCCTTATATCACATTTTCGTCATTTCCACTTTTTAACCTATATTTGGAAGACATATATCCAAGTATTGGATATCAAGATCATGTTTTACAGTGGTCCACATTTTAGACCTCTATGTTGCTACACTAGAATTTAATGTGCAGTGGTCCTATTAAACCTCTCGATGGTTGCACTTGCTTAAGATTATATGCAATGGTTTTGCTGGACCTCCCGATAGTTACACTTATATGAAATAATCAAATAATATAAATAAAGCACACATATAGGTATGGAGTGGTCCTATCAAACCTCTCGGTGGCTACATGCACTTAAGAATATGTGCAATGGTTTTATCAGACCCGCACAATAAAATCAAATGAAATGATATGTCAATATCAATGACACTAAAGTGTCCTAGTAGCTACTATATCCCCTAGTTGACTGATCAACCTATCCAATAGGTTGTCTAACATATAAAGGCTATTCTATTCCATTTTTATTGTTTACAATTCACATGTCCATGTTACCATGGTAAGTTTTAATCATAAATCCATTTAACAATATCATGTGACTCATTTCATCATACGGATTTTGTCATGCATATTCATTAATTACCATTAAGTATTATCATTCCAAGTAGCTATCATATATCATCTTACTCAAGTTACCATTTTCATCATATATATCACCATTCATCACCTCTAATCCTTATGTTATTGATTACACATTGTTATATATCATCACTAATTCACATGTTGCACATAAAATGCACTACATATGTCATCATGCACACATACACACTTTATTCTCCA
>CANXYI010817784.1:0-10312 GCA_948208565.1 Hura crepitans | reverse complement strand
TTATACTTTATATTTACAACTCATCATTTCATTAATAAAAATACAAAACATGAATTTTTGTAACTTGCATTAAAGAAAAAAATAACTATATAAGTTTGAAACATCTACTCCTATTAGTTTACTTTAACACTATAATTATTCTCTCCTCTATAATACGCCAAATGACCATTTTAGATAATGACACTTGACTCATTATCCTTTCCACTACTCTACGTTTATATATATAAAGATTATATATAAAATAATATACATATAATATTATAATTTAATTTATACTCTATATGTATACCTTATCATTTCATTAATAAAAATGCAATACATGAAATTTTGTAACTTGTATTAAAAAAAATTGACTATAGAATTTTGAAATATTCACTCCTATTAATTTACTTTAACACTATAATTATTCTCTCTTTCATAATACACTAAATGGCTATTTTAGATAATGACACTTGTTTTATTCTCCTTTCCACTACTCTACTTATATATATATATATATATTTGGTTCTTTTAAACCTAAGCAACACAAAAACACACGATTCACTATGCAGTAGCTTAGTGGTGTAATTAGAGTAACTTACTGATACATTCCCAAGAATGCATGCAAAACATCATTATAAAAATATACGCGAGTTTAATAATCATCATTGGAATGTAATATATGTATATTAGTGTATAAACTTGTAAAATATGGAATATGTTAAATCATGTATCAACATAATGCATACTACAAAAGATGTATGAATTATTAAATTCTATGAATTAGATTCTTGTTTAATTTATTTTAATGTTGCCGATATAAAAAAAAAAAAAACAAAATCCCATGGATAGCAGGAAAGGATGGCCAGTACGACCTCTAAAACCTAAAGGCTAATCTAGAAATGTAATTCCAAGGACTACGTGTAACATAGGCCTATCAACCGAGCATATCTTAGGTCTATAGGGCAACATGAAATATGAATCGAAGGCCATTTACCAACATAAGTTAGAAGGCTAAATATAACATAGACTCGAAGGTCAACATATAGCATAGGGCTGTCAGCCAAACATAAAAAGTATCAAAGTACCCTAGCAACTGCTAATACCCCTAGTTGACTAATCAACCAATCAATCGAGGTTGTTTTACTCAAATGGTCTATTAATCGATTTCCATTTAGTTTCACTGTCTTACTTTAGCTTAAGTAACACATTAAATCCATGTTATCCATTATAGTGTCAATAATGCTTATTTAATCCATTATGCTACAAAAAAAACATGATGATGCCATTACAACCAATGAATGACTCTTACATAGTGTCATAAGACATGCTTGCATTTTACATGTCCATAATACTAGATGTACACATATAATGTCTTAAAACACATTAACATATTCTAAGCTTTTATAACATGTTCATTAACATAAATATAAGTCATATTCTCATGACTAGTATTGAAGCATAATAGGCTATAACCATCTCGACCATATAAGCTCCTTAAAGTGCTATTACATACATGATTTAACATGTTGAAATAACATGATTTGACTTAAAATACAATAGAGAATATCATGCCATACATTTCATCCCAAGTATCCAAATGAGCACAATATACATAACTACACAAAACACACATATACTTACTAACATTAACAAAACTTAACTCATTTCAAACCCTTGTTACATTAGTTTAATACATGTATAAACTCTATATTATTCCATCCATATGCCACTAACATTATTCCATACACTAATTGCACCCAACATATGCATTTACTCAATATCCATACAACACCCCCTAAGAACAAAAACAATAAACTTGCATAAATGCTTAACATGTACATAAGCACTCCCTATATGTATTTCGGTAATAATAATATCCACACTAAAACATCTATCTCCACACTATAATCATAATATTATACCTCATATAAATTACATACTACATACCATAATCAATTCAAACTAACATTTCATCAATTAACAATATAAAAAAAACATAAATGCTAACTATACTTAGGAGGGTCATTTGGCCATGTGTAATATCATAACCAATCCATCAATTTGATCATCATTTTTGACATGAATACATGCTCATATAATAATAAAACATGAGACACAAGCATTAATTATAATTCTCATTAATTATACATAACTACATACACATACTTTTTCATATAGAGCATGTATTTATCAATAATGTACTCTAATTACACTTACTTTTAGAGTCAAAATACACCCATAAGGCTCATCTATGCCTTCTCTTTACTTTTATCTTTTTGTTTGTCAGTTTGATCAATTATAAAAGAAAATTTTGAAGCATAAAAATTCATATAAAATCATACAGGCTACAAAAACCAAAACTAACTACATATACATACTTTTAAGCACCTAGAGAACCTAGATGAAACATGAAAACCTAGAAAAAACTTACTTGCAAAAAATTAGGTTACTATTCAATGAGATTCCAATCAAGAAATTTCTTCGGCTTTCTTTGAATCTTCCACTAGAATTAATGTCTACAGGTTACAAAGGCTAAGATCATGGGTTAGATAGTGAATTTAGGAGCTTAAATGAGGAAAAAGAAGAAGAAAAAGAAAGGGAGACTCTTAGCTTGAAGCTATCATCTGTAAAGCAGGAAGAAAGGAGAGGATGATGGCATTATTACAAGTTTCACCCAATTAAAACAAATTTTAACTATAAGTGTCACCCAAAAAAATGCCAACATCTTTTACTCTCTCCACTTTAATTCAATTCTCATTTCTTCCCTTCAATTAACCCCTAAAAATTCATTTAATCCATATCCCATATGCCTTTAAAACCTAAGATTAAAAAATGAGAAAAAACGATTATAACTTCACTTTTTTTTCTTTACCCAATTTAGTAAAAATACTTTCTAATATCCCAAAATACAAATTCTACTACCAACTAACTATTTGGAATATTTGACCATTAAGTTGTATAAATCCCAAAATTTTCTGAGCAAAATTCGAATATTTTTTGGTATAACTAAAACTAGGTCACCATTTATATAACACTGCTGTAAAACTTAACTATTGTTTTTAATCATCTAAATGACTTCATTTCCACTTCAAATTTCACCAAAAATTATATTATGATTATTCCTTCTATTCAATAAGATTAGTATGATGCAAGTCTTAGGACACACTATTCATATCCAAAGCAATGCTATTTTTAACATCGAATTTTTTCGAGCATTAAATTTCTTTCACTCTTAAAAGAAATTATGTCCTCAAAATTACTAGGTTTAAATAACTAAGGGTACGACTCTCTCATTTGAGCTTCAGTCTTTTATGTAGCATTTTACATGCCATGGTGTTGCCAAAGCACTTTCACTAGAGGTACTATCTTGTTCCATATCTCCTTTACTTCTTATACCAAGATCTTGATAAGTTCCTCATCTTTTTACATATCTATTATGATCTCTACTTCTTTAGCTGAGAACATATGTGAAGGATGTAATTTATACATTTGAACTATAGATATGTGAAATACAACATGTATCTATGGAAGCTCAAGAGGCAAAGCTAGCCTCTAGGCTATTTGGGTTACATGTTTTGAAACTTTTTATGGACCAATAAACCTCTAACTTAGCTTGCCCTTCTTGCCAAACTATGTAACATTTTTCTAATACAAAACTTTGAGAAATACTTTCTCATCGACTTCATGCTAAACATTTTTCCACTTAAAGGTAGCATATGACTTAAGTCCATTTGAAGTTACCTTTAATCTATCCTTAATGATCTTCACTTTCTATTTAGCATCTTTAATCAAATATGCCACCGTAAGTTTTGTCTCACTCAGCTTATTCTAGCATAAAAGAGTTTTACACTTCCTTCGATGTAATTCTTTGTAAAGAGCCATTCCAAAACTTTCTTGATAACTATTATTTTAACCAAACTCAGCTAAGTTATCAATCCTAGTTTCCCATGAATTTAATAGCATAGCTCCTCAGGATATCCTCAAGCACTTATCTAAACATGCTTTTGCATGAACAACACACATATAACTTAGCATCAAAATCACTCAATTATTAAAAGTTACTTGAATAACTCTTTCTGATTAACTATGAATCTAAGGATGAAATGCTATATTGAAACTCAATCAAGTGCCTAAGGCATTGTATAGTTTCTTCTAAAACCTTGACATAAACCTCGAATCTCAATCAAATATAATGAAAGTAAGCACTCTATGCATTTTGACGATCTCATCAATATATAACTCTATAAGATTCTCAAAAGAATAATCTATTCTTACTGGTATAAAATATATTGTCTTTATTAATTAATCTACCACAACCCAAATAAAATCACATCTACTTCCTATCATAGGTGTATTAGCAATAAATTCTATGATGGCATTATCCCATTTCCACTCAGGAATTACCATAGGATTAAGCAATCTAGAGGGAACTTTATGCTCAGCCTTTATCTACTGGCAAGTAAGGCACTTGGTTATAAACTCTAACGCATCTATTTTCTTGCCTAGCCACTAAAAAAAGCCTTAAAATCTTGACACTTCTTGGTGCTTCCAAGATGTAAAGCATATAGAGCACTATGAGCTTCATGTAAAATCTACTTCTTCAGACCTTCTACATCTAGAAAACATATCCTATTATGGTAGTATAGACAACCTTTACTCTTAATGTAATACTTAGTCAACCTCCCTTCTTGGATAACACTTATCACATTTATCAACTTCTAATTATCTTTTCGAGATTCTTTCACTTGCTACAACAAATTAGGTTTCACTTACAACTCAGTGAAAAGAGCACCATTATCTATCATATTAAATCTGGCATGTATGCCACTCATGGCTAACTTGAACTTCTTACTAAGAGCATTCGCTATTACATTAGCCTTCCTTGGATGGTAATCAATTAGGAAATTATAATCATTGATTGATTCCATCTATATGCTCTATCTCAAATTTAGCTCTTTTTGTGTTAGAAGATACTTTAAATTCTTGTGGTTCATAGATATAGTGCCTCTAAATCTTTAAAGCAAAAAAAATCACTGCAAGCTTCAAAATCATGTGTAGGGTAGTTCTTCTTATGTGACTTTAGCTAACTTAAAGATTATGCAACGAGCTTGCCTCTTGCATCAGAACAAACCCTAACCGATTATGAGATGCATTAGTATAGATGGATAAATTCTTCCTTGTCAATTGCTATATAAGGATAGGAGCTTCTATCAACATTACTTTTAACTTATCAAAACTCTCTTGACATTTGTCATCCCAAACAAATGTAAAATCTTTCTTTAATAAGTGGGTTATAGGTGCTATAACTAAGGAAAATCCCTTATCAAACCATCTGATCTCTGCTATGTTCCTAAGCAGCTTCCATTTAATAATAGCTTTAATCTTGCTAGGTTCCACTCAAATACCTTCTATAGAAGTTGTATGTCCTAAGAAAGACACCTAACTTAGTCAAAACTCATTTTTTGCTAAGTTTGGCATACAACTTCTCTTCTTTCAACATTTGAAGAACTGTTCTCAAGTGATGCTTAAGCTCTTCTTTACTCATTAAGTAAGCTAAAATATCATTGATGAAAACTACCATGAACTAATATAAGAAATGTCAAAAAACTTGATTAATCAAGGCAAAAAAGTTATTGGAGCATTGTCAACCCTAAATGGCATTACTAAAAACTCATTGTAGCCATAATGTGTTTTAAAAGTAGTCTTGGCCACATCTGCCTATATAACCCTTAACTGGTAGTACCCAGAATGCAAATAAATCTTAAGAAACACCCTAGCTCCTCTAAGCTTATAAAATAAATCATCTATCCTTGGTAGAGGATACATGTTATTGATGGTAATTTTATTCAACCATCGATAATCCACACATAACTAAAGAGAACCATCTTTCTTCTTCACCAAAAAAAAATTGGTACTTCATAAGGTGATACACTCGGCCTTATGAAACCTTGTCAAGCAACTCTTGCAACTGAATCTCTAACTCCTTTAACTATGCAGGAGCCATCTTATATAGAGCTGTCGATAGTAGTGAAACACCAAGTAAAACCTCAATACCAAACTTGATTTGATGTCTAGGTGGTAAATAATATAACTCCTCAGGAAAAATATCCATATACTGTGACACAAATGGTATAGAACTAGCATTTGGATCTTGCTCTCTAATATCATACACATATGCAAAGAAAGCTTGGCATCCCTTTCACAACATCTGCCTAGCTGTAATAGCTGATATAACACTATGCAAAAAATTTATCCTCACATCCACAATTGTAATCTTTATCCCATCATCAGTCATGAGGGATATAGTCCATAATTTCTTGATACTAGGAAACCAATCCATGCCTAAAATCAAATTGAACTCATCAAAAGGTAACTCAATGAGATCGGCTACAAACTTGTGCACTTGTACCATTAAGGGATAATGTAATACCCGAGAATTCCAATTTCATGAACAGTACTTTCCTAGGGCATGAATAGTTTTTCTCAAATAACCGAGTCAAATTGAAAAGGCTAGGGGTGAATACTAGTCATAACACTTGAATGGGATAAATAATGATGAAAATGAAGTAATTAGCACTTCTTACTAAACCAATAAAATTTTTTATGCTAATATATAATGAATAGTGACCTTAGCTTGCATTGTGTTAGTAAATAGCTTAGATGTCCTTAGACTAACATAAAAATAGTGTACTTTGAAGGTCAAAAAATAAATAGTTCAATGATAAAGGAATTGGAATTTTTTGAGATCGATTGATAGTTAATCCAAATTTCTTAATTGTACGAGTGGATAATTAACCTAATTCCCTTTGGAATTTGACCTCAAGATTTTAGAGGTCCCTTAATTGAGGAATATTTTTAATTTTTTGCACTAAAAAAAGACTTTTGGAGGCCTCTAACATTTATTTTATATTTTTTTAAGTTTAAAATTTAAATAGAATTAATTGAGGCTATTCGATCACCTTTTGGCATGAACAAGGCCATACACACCCTTAATATAAATAGTTATATGTGTGTGTGTGTATTAGATCAAAGTAACTTTTCTTTCTTCCTAAAACCCTTTGGCTGATGCCAATAGAGAGCATTTCTCTGTTCTCCCTTTTTTTCTCCACTTCTCTCTCATCCTATAACAAACCTCACATTTTTAACATCAATTTTCCTCTACTCGATCTCTAGAAGCTGAATTTGAGTCCAATTTTACATAAAGAGGTCATTTGAGGGTAAAAAGGGAAAGTTAAAAGTTTAGATTTTTGAACCCTTAAACTGAATAGAGCCCCAAATCTAGTCCCCGAGCATTTTTTTTATGTAACTAGAGATGCTTTAGATTAGGGCTATACTTTTATGTCCAAATTTAGATGTATACATATTTTTCAATAAAATTTTCTAATTTGTGACATATTATGGAAATTAGAGAACACTAAAGGGAAGAAAAATCAAGGTAAAGAGAAGTTGTATAATCAATCCCGGGACATTGTAAACCATCTCTATAAGTGTATTTGATAAAATGTATGCTTTAATTTATAATTTATGTGAATTCCATAAAGATGTGCAATTAAGGGTTAGGATGACCCTAAATTTGTTTCTAGGCTATTTTATGGTCTAATGTATCTTAATAAACTTAATTGAATAAAAAAAGGAGGAAATATAAACTAAATATGAAAGATTAAAAATGATGAACATAATATGGAAATTTAGGGACATAGTGGGAATTTGCTAAATTATTGTATAATGGATGAAATATGTGATGTAATTGCCTAAAATGAATGACTATAATTCATATTGGCAATGTTCATTGATGATTGCATGAAATGATGTGTATTTCATGGAACATATATATGTGTATGATTGCTTATTTGATGCTTAATATACATTCATGTATGCATTGGTGGTAATAAGTAGCGATATAATGATATTAATGAATGGCATATGGATTGTAAATGATGAATGGCAATGTACGCAATGAAATGGTAACACGACTATTGTGATGTGAAATAGCAATGCACATAATGATACTTGTAACATGGGATACGTGATTTAATGTTGACAAGTAGATTAAGTGAATATGTGATTTGATTCAAGCATAAAATTAGGAATATGAATCATGTAAATAATAAATGATGAAAATGGAAAGGTAATGGCCCATATATGCTAGATAGCCTATTGAATAGGTTAACTGGCCAACTAGGTGATGTAACAACTACTAGGACACTTTGGTGTCATTGATTTTAATGATATTGGTATTTTTTTATATCTGATTATATCTAATATAGGTGTAGTCATGAGAACAACAAATAGAACCATAACACATATTCTTATATGGGTGCAGCCACCTAGAGGTTTAGTAAGACCATTACACACTTATATAGTGGCCATATTGATTTTATTTATATGATTTGATTTTTTTATACGTATATAGATGTAGGGATGTCTAACAAAACCATGGCACATAACCTTAATTGGGTGCAGAAGCTAAGACTAAAGATAACTTTACAATTCAATAGGACCACTGCACATTATCACTAGTGTAGTAGCATGAAGGTTAAAATTTAGGACATTGCAAAACATGATGCCAATATCTAGAACTTGGATATATGTCTTCCACAAATGGCTAAAAATGTAAATGATGTAAAAGTTACACAAGCTATGAAATAAATAAATAAATAGTTATAAGTAATAACTCAACAAATAAGAAATGGCTTAGCTTTAATGTCATAATTGACTTGGTTAATAGACATCTAACTTAATAAAGATATATAGATATATAAGAATGTGTTGAACATACATAAACCTATAAATGTACATAATTAATAATAAGACAACAACTTAAATTGGTGAACTAGTATAACACAAGCGAGGAACCAACATGAATGCTAGATGACATGTTTATTTTCCAAATGCATGTGTACTATGAATGCATGTGCATTTGTATGCATATTTTATTGAATACACCACTAAGTATTATGCTTAGCGCATTGTGTTTTCTTGATGTGTAAGTTGTAGATAGGTTTAACTATAGATCAAGCCTCAAGGTTGTAGTGCAGTTCGAATAGTCTCCAGTTGGTATAAGTTTTATACCTTTTATGTGATATTATTATAGTTAATGGCAGTCATATGTATATACATATGGTATGGGTCTAGTTTAGTACTCTGTATGTATAGGTTATCAAATGCACTCATTATGTAATCCAAATGGATGGACATTAGCATTATATGATTATTATATGATGTATGCTTCATATAGTGTGATGTCAAGATCATAATGCTTGTTGTGCCTAAGATATGGCTGATGATGCTGTGTGATAATGGATGACATTACAAGGTCAAAAGGGCTAAAGAGATTGAGATTGAGTTTGGAATTTTATAGAAATGTCATTTTCATAGGTTTATTTAGGGAAATGTCACCAGACAGTCGTTATGCTATCGGATTTTAGTTAAAATAAGATAGTAGAGTCTTATATTTTATTATTCATAACATGGGTTTTGAAGTACACATGTGCCCTAGATGATTAAGATGTCACCATAAAACAGGGTAATAGAAGGATAATGGTATCATTGGCTAATGCATCATCTTTTATTTTGACTAATAGTAGTTTATGTAGATGGTGTCACAATGTGCCATCTCTCATATGGATTTGGCTATCTAGTCGAGTGAGCAATGTAACATTAGGTTATACTAGAGCCCAATTTAGGTATTCCTAGGTGGCATACGAGTGTATACATACATCACATAATGCTGCTCTACTTAAGGCTAAAATCTATTTCTTGTTATAGATTGAAGATGAGTGACTAAAGATCATTGGCTAGTGCGAAGGAGGTAGAGAGTCTTGCTCTTGCCATTATATAGGAGCTAGCAAGCTCAGTAGCACCTACACCTAGTGATACAATGTAGCCAACACCCACACAACTTGCATAGCCACTTGCACAATAGACCTTAATACAATAGATGGTCTATATATTTAGACAAGTTACCATAGCTATTACTCCTCCTCCCTTACTAGCACCACAATAGCCACTAATACCACAAGCCCTGTAGAAGAACAATCTAGATTATGTGAAAAAGATAGGGGCATTTAAGTTTTTAGGCATAGAAGGTGATGATTTAGTAATAGTAGATTTTTGGGTAAAAAAAACAAAAAGAATATTAGAACCCCTAAGTTGTACACTAGAAGAGAGCTGATCTATGCCACATCCCTACTATATTAGGAAGGGTTCCATTAGTTATAGATAGTTCTAAAAAGGAAACCAACAATAGAGATCACTTGGTTATTATTTCTTCTAGAGTTCTAGAAGAGATATATTATAGAAGGTTACTTAAAGAAGAAGAGATATTAGT
>CANXYI010817718.1:0-10163 GCA_948208565.1 Hura crepitans | reverse complement strand
TATACAATTTGTTAGAATAAATACGCCTATATAATTTCATGCAATATTTATTTTGATTACACCACTGAGCAATATGATTAGCACATCATTTTGTTTGCGATACATAGGTAAGAAGAATATTTGAGATGTGCCTTGAGATTTTGGTAGAAGTAAAGAGAAGGCTTTGATTTTTGTAAATTTTGGAGATGTATTGGATTTATGTAATATATAGATTTTAGGATGTAGGACTCTTATGTCAGTTATGCATGATTTTGGGCCTAAGCCAAAATATGTATTTCATCATAGTTTTTTATTATGGGTTTATAATTATAAATTTAAAAGCACTTTTAAATTGAGTTATGCATACTTGATATCTCTTCTAGTGGTTGAGACTGTATTGTTGAATTTGATGAGTTGGAGTGATTAGATAGATCACAGAGAAGTGGGAATGTTTGTAATTGAATATAGAAGTATTTTTTCAGAGGTTTAAAATTTTTGGATAGTACCCGGTATAGTCATTATGCTGTCAAAATTTTGGCACGAGGATTCCAAATTTTTAGACCCATAATTTGAGGTTAAAATGTTTTGAACATGTCAATAATGTTATATACATCATAATCCAATATTTGTTACATAAAGAAAAATATAATTATAATAAATAGTTAATAGTTTTATGGTATAAAGGCAAATAACATCTAATTTGTTGCATGCCTTAGTCATGTAAGGTGACCCGTTAGTGATCGGACTACGTAAGGAGTGCCACACTAGTTAAAAAAAATAAGGATACTGCTCTCTCATATGAGCTTCTATCTCCCAAGTGGTTTCTTCCATGCTATAATGTCTCTAGAGTACTTTCACCAAAGGCATAGACTTGTTTCGAGGTTCCTTCACTTCTATTGACAAGAACTTAATAGGTTCTTCCACATAGATTAGATCTATCCTGACCTTCACTTTTTTAGCTAATATAACATGTGAAGGATTCAATTTGTACCTTCGTAGCATAAACACGTGAAAGACATCGTGTATTTATTGAAGTTTAAGAGGCAAAGCTAGCCTATAGGCTACTAGTCCCACATATTCGATCACTTCATATGGTCCAATAAACCTCGTACTGAACTTGCCTTTCTTTCCAAATCATAAAACATTCTTTAAGGTGAAACCTTAAGAAACACCTTGTCTCTGACTTCATATTGTACATCTCTTCTATTTAGGTTAACATACAACTTCTATTTATCTGTAGCTGCCTTCAACCTATCCTAAATGATTTTGACTTTCTCTTCAACATCTTAGATCAAGTCTGCTCCCATAAGCTTCACCTCACTTAGCTCATTCCAATATAATGGACTTCTGCACTTCCTTTAATATAATGGCTCATAAGGAGCCATTCCTAAGCTTGCTTAATGGCTATTGTTGTAAGCAAATTCTATCAATGATAGATAGCGATCCTAGCTACCCTTGAGCTTGATGGCATAACTCCTTAGCATATCCTCAAGTTCTTGAATAACTCTTTCTCATTGTCCATTAGTTTTTAGATGAAATGCCATACTAAAGATCAATCGAGTACCTAAGGCATTATGAAGCTTTTTCCAAAATCTTGATCTAAACCTTAGATCTCAATTAGACATAATGATGGTACTCTATGTAATATGATAATCTCATCAATGTATAACTCAACTAACTCTCTAGAGAATAATCTGCATAGACTAGTATGAGATGAGCAGCCCTCGTCAAAGGATCTACCACTATCCAAACTGAGTGACATTTGCTCCTTGTCATTAGTAAGCCAATCATAAAATCCATAATGACCTTATCCCATTTCAATTTTGGAATTGCTATAGGATGAAGCAATCCAAACATTACCTAATATTCTACCTCAACCTACTAACATATGAGACACTTAGTCACAAACTCAAACACATTTCTCTTTAGACCTTGCCACTAATAAGAAGTTTTCAAATCCTGATGCATCTTAGTGCTACTAGGATGCATTGTATAAGGAGTACTATAAGCCTCTTACAAAATCTATTTCTTTAACTTTTCCACATATGTTACATATATCTTATCAGTGTAGTATAAATAATCATCACTCTTTACCTTATATTCATTGGGCTTTCCCTCTTGAATTGTAGTAATCACACTCATAGGTCTATGATCATATTTCTAAGAATCCTTTACTTATTGCAACAAACTAGGATTTACTTGCATCTCTACCAATAAAGCATTATTTCCCATTAGCTGCAATTTGATATTTATAAATTTTTTAGTTGACATGAACTTCCTATTAAGATCATCTACTACTACTACTTTAGCCTTTCTTAGATGATAATTAATCAGGCAATCATAATACTTAATCAATTCCATCTAGCGTCTTTATCTTAAGTTTAACTTTTTCTAGTTAGAGAGAGACTTTAGACTCTTATAATCTATATAAACATAACACTTCTCTCCATAGGGAGTGTTTCTAAATCTTTAAAGCAAACACTATTAAAGCTAGTACCATATCATAAGTAGGGTAGTTCTTCTCATGTAGCTTCAACAATCTCGAAGCATAAGCAATAACCTTACCTTCTTGTATTAGCATACACCCCAATCCATTATGAGATACATCACTAAAGATGGTAAAATCTTTCCTGACTATTGGCTATACAAGAACATGAGCTTCTATCAACATAGCTTTCAACTTTATCAAAGCTCTCTTGACTTTTGTCATCCCACACAAACTTTGCATCTTTTCTTAATAGACGAGTCATTGGTTCTACAACCAAAGAGAAACTCTAGACAAATCACTTATAATACCTAGCCAATCCTAAAAAACTTCTGACCTCTATTGTATTCACGAGTAGTTTCCACTGCATAACTACTTTAATCTTGCTTAGATCAACTTGAATACCATCTGCTAAAGCTATTTATCCTAAGAAAAATGCCTCACTCAATAAAAACTCACACTGACTGAGCTTAGCATAAAGCTTCTCTTCTCTTATAATTTGAAAGACTATCCTCAAATGTTGTTCATGCTCTTCTATGCTCTTATAATAAATCAAGATGTCATTAATAAAAACCACTATAAACATATCAAGATATTGCTTGAACATACGGTTCATCATATCTATAAAAGTTCCTAGAGCATTGGTAAGCCTAAACGGCATTACCAAAAACTCATAGTGATCGTACCATGTTCTAAAGGTAGTCTTTGACACATTTGACTCTTTAACCCTTAACTGGTAATATCCAGATCTCAAGTTAATTTTAGAAAATACCCCAACTCCATTAATCTAATCAAACAAATCATCAATTTGTGGCAAAGGGTACTTGTTCTTGATGGTCACCTTATTTATCTATCTGTAATCCACAGATAATCCAAGGGAACCATCCTTTTTCTTCACAAACAAAACTGGTGCTCCCATGGTGATACACTCAATCTTATGAAGCCCTTCTCAAGCAATTCTTTTAATTGAAGTTTTAAGTCCTTCAACTGAATTGGAGCTATCCGATATAGAGCTATCAACACTAGAGGAATGTCAAATAGAACCTCAACACTAAACTCGAGTTCCCGTTTATGTGGTAAAGTGGGTAACTCTTTAGGAAAAATAATTACATATTTTGACACTACTAGTATAGAACTGATATCCAACTCTTCTTCACTAGCATTATACATATGAACTAAGAAAGCTTGACACCCACTTCTTATCAACTTTCTAGCTATAGTAGCTGAGATAACATTAGAGACAAAATCTATTCTTCACCCAGCAATTTTAATCTCTGTAGCAGCTATAGCTTTAAGACACAACATCTTTTCTTTCTAATCCATAATTACTTAATACTTAGATAGCAAATCCATACCCAAGATCAAGTTGAATTTGTAACGCTTGTAAGTCTGAGTTTCATGAATAGACATTCGAGGCATGAATAGTGCTCCTTAGGAGTCAGGGCACCTTAGTAAGGCTAGAAAGGAGTGTACTAGTCATAAAACTTTAATGAGTCAAAAAATAGACAAAATGGAATAATTTCAAATTTTAGCAAAACCAGTAAATTATTTCAGGGCAAAAACTAGTGAATAGCAACATAAAATGAGTTTTGTCGAGACAACTTTGGGATATGCTCAGACAGACATGAAAATACCATACCTTAAAGCTAAAAAATTCCAATTTACATATTGCTAATGGAATTTTAATTTTTTAAGCTTATTTAAGATTTTTTTTCTAATTTCTTATTTTTATATGTGAATAGTAACCACAGTGGACGTTAGAGTTTGAGCCTAAAATTTTTTGAGCCTTTTAATGGGCATAAGTAAGGATTTTTAGAATTGAAACAACTATTTTTAAAGGTCTAAAAAAATTAAAATGAATTTCTAAATTTTAAATAGAAATCGAGTGAAAACAGGGCATTCGATCACCATATGTCGTGATCCAAGCCATCCACCTTGGTAATATAAAAGGCCTTACAAATTTAAGAGTGTCACATTTGTAAAGCATTCACTTTCCACCCTTTTCCCCCTAAAATTTAATGCCATTCCTCCCCCCTCTCTAACTATTTTTCTCTTCTCTCTCCTTACATACACGCCAAAATCCCAGAAATATTATATGGAACTAACCCTCTATGATCCCTAAAATCTATTCTAAATGGTAGAAGTGAGAAATTTGGATTAGAAACTGAGATATCACTAAGGAGTGAATAGTGTCAATTTTAAGTGCAAGTGATGATTTCTCAATTTGTATTTTTTTTTGGGTAGTATACATTATTCTATGGAAGGATATTTTTTTAGATTTCAATTAGATACTTGTAGAATTTTTTGCAATTTTTCTAAGTGTGGAATGGTTATGTTTAGGGCAAAGAAAAAGAATTGAAGGAGAAGCTCAACCAAGGCCATAAGTGGTGGAAAAAGGTGTGTTCTCACACCCTAGGTATGTGGATTTGATATACTTTATGCATGCCATATAGTTTTGCTTATGCATATGTATGTTAGTGTGTATAGAAGTTGTAAAAGTTAATCTATTATACAGAAATGATGTGAATTAGCTATGCCATTATGATTGCAGCATAAAAACAATGTTGTATGCATGATTTAGGTGGGAGAGAATAAGTGTAGGTGTGTGACATTACATTGAACATATGGTGTGTGTGTTGGTTATAGTATGTGAACATGTATATGAAATGATAACTATGGCTTTTGTATGAAAATGGAATGAAAATTTTGTTGGAAAAAGGAATGAAAAGAAAAGGAATGATAACCTAAAAATTGTATGTAATTATGTTACATGCAAATGTATAAGACATGGTTTGTTTAGAATATAAAAATAGTGGCATAATGGGATATAGATAAATTAGTGATGATAATGATTCATAATGGTTGATAAAAGGTTGATAAATGAGGTAAATTAAGGCTTGGTATATATAATGGTGTGACAACTATGATAGGTAGAAATGACCACATGAATAGTGAATGGTGTGAAGATAACCAAATGAATAGTTTTTTGTAGTAATGACCCGTAATTGGGAAAGGTGCGTAAGCGCACCTACATTCAATATGTTAATTACTAGTATTGCCTTCATAAATAAAAGATGACTATTAACTGAATAATGAAGAAAAATTAGTAACTAGGCTTATCAATTCGACACCTACTAAATAGGTTGACCGGTTAAGTAGGGAGTTAGCAGTTACTAGGCAAATTAGTCATTTTAGGTTCAATGTTGTATGATAAAGATGGTGGGTGTAGTCATCAAGGTTCTGATGTTAAACCTTGCACACTCGAGTATTGGGACGTCCATTTTTATTGATCCCTATTACCTATTAGATTTATCGTGGATATTGGGAGGTTTCATAAGCCTAATCCATGCTATGCACCAGCTTGATGATAGAGATGTTGATTAGGATATTGGGAGGTCCCATGGGGAAAATCCCTACTATCCCTTTGTAGAGATATTAGGAGGTCTATAGACTATTCCTTGCTATTTGCCAGTTCAGTGTTGGGAGGTTTTAATGAAATGATCCATACTATCAAACGAGATAGGTGCAGCCATTAGGGTCTAAAATATAGGCCACTAAACTCTGATGTCTTAAAGAGTAGTTTGTCTCTCATGAGCCTAAAGGGTAAAGTAATTAAATGAATGTAATTTGGTATGACTAATAATGATGGTTGACAACTATGATATGAACTTGAATGATGAAGTACACCAGATGAAACTAGAACAGGTTCCTTGTATGATAAGACATTGTAAAGTTTAATACATAGCTGATAAATAAGAAATAAAATTACTTGTAAATGACTTTATTAGTTGTGTTATTGTGCATATCATATTATTTATGTATATTTACATGCATGACATGCATTTATTATATCAAATCCACCACTGAGTGTATATTTAACATGTCGGTGTTCTAATGCATAGGTTGTAAATGTGGTTAACTAACTAGCCTTATCAATTCCTATATAGCTGTTGTATTGTTAGGGTAAAATTTTTTGTAATTTTGGGAGTTATGAGTAATGGCATTCATGTATATATGAAGGACATAGGCTTAGTAACTGTAAATTTTGAACTTGTGGTTAGATCATTGCATGAATAGTATGAATGAAGATGTATGTGTTTAACTAGTTAAATTATATGACTGTGTTATTATTAGATGTTATGGGTCTAAAACCCTGTGTTGATTGTGTTGACTCTAATAAATGGGATTTAGAGGGCCCAAAGGGTCTAAGTGTTGTGGAATATAAAAATTAATGACTATAGAAGTGTTTTTAGGTAGGAAAAATTTTTTGTTTTTCACTCGGGTAGCTATTGTGCTATCCAAATTTTTTATAAAATGGATAATAGACCAAAAATAGCTTTTTATCAAACTAAGATAGTCAGTACTAGGATGTTATGCAATAATATAAACAAACCAACTAAGATTTACCCTAAAAAGGATAAAGGCTATAAGTGTTAAATGAATGCAGCTTAGCAGCAATTTCAAAAGGTGACCTGTAGAAAGTAGCATTTCTTGTCATTCCCTTTGGGAATGGGCAAGGGTTGTTACATTTAGTGGTATCAGAGTGGACTTAGGTGTTCTTATGGTATCAGAGTGGATTTAGGTGTTCTTAGACATAGTATACATGAGTTTCAAGGTCTAGGAGTCTATTTTGATGATAAAGCTACACTGCATGGGGCTGATAAATTATTTTCTATGTTGTGATGCAAGATGAGTGAGTGACCCCACTAGATCAGGGAGAAGAGGTGGTTTGTCATGCTCCCACCATTATCCACAGCCTAAAAGTGAGTGCAACCACATATAAGCTGAGTGATGTTGCATATCAGCCACCACCATAACCACAGCCTCAAGTCTAGACCTCACCAATGCTACTGCATTAGATAGTGGAGTTGTTAGGACACACTACTGCACCATGACCACTACCACCAGCTACATTACAAAAGACATACTTGGAAAGAGTAGAGAAAATAGGAGCTGTAGACTTTCTTAGCATGAGGGAAGATGATGATGTGAGGGCTAAGTACTGGTTAGAGCAGACTTTTAAGATCTTGGAGCAATTGGAGTGCATGGAGGATGAAAGATTGAAATTTGCCACATCTTTTTTCTAAAAAAAAAAAAGCATTCCACTAGTGGGATATGACAAAGAGAAAGTTAGTAGCTGAAGTGACATGGGACTATTTCTTAAAGATGTTTCATAAGAGATGCATACCTAAATCCTATAAGGATAAAAGGAGGGAGGAATTTTTTGATCTAAAGCAAAGAAGGAGGTCAGTGTCTGAGTATGAGAAAGACTTTACTCATTTGAGCAGATATGCTGAGGAGTTTTTGCTTATTAATGAGGAAAGGTGTAAGAGGTTGGAAAAGGGCTTTATTGTTGAGTTATGTATAAAGATAGACATAACAAAGATCAGAGACTTTTTTGCACTTATAGCAGTAACTTATGAATGAAGGAGATGCTGCAAAAAAAAAGGGAGCTATTCCAGAAGAAAAGGCCATTTACGGTAGGCTAGATAAGTTCAGCACTAGGGATAGTACGTGACAGAGAGAGTTTCATTCTATGTAGTAGTCTTAAAGGTAGGCCCAACCTCAAAGGTTGGGTCAGGCTTTTCCTCTTAAGCCTTGACTACAACAAGTGTCTAGTGCTCTCATATCAATGGTAAGAAGAGTAGCCCTGATATATGGGACTTCTAGTAGGACACATTAGTGGTAGTTTTGGTAAAGTAGGAGAGGAGAATACTTCACTTGTAGAGCTATAGATCATTGTCAGTGGGATTGTGCCTAAAGATAGCTTGAGGCTTCATAGACTAAGGCATTCTTCTGTAGTAGCAATTAAAGGACTAGATCTAAGGCTAGAACCTCAGCACGTCAGTAAACTATTTGAGCCAACGAAGATGCTGAGGCTTTGAACATGATTGCTAGTACTTTCTATTTATTTGATGCACCTATGTTAGCTTTAATAGATCTAGGATTAATGCATTCTTATATTTGTACCATATAAGCTTGAGATAAAAGTTTAGAAACTAGAACCTATAGACTTAGACATTGAAGTCAGTAACCTGATTGGGCAAAGTATGACGGTGAATACAGTATATAGGCACTATCTTTTGATGATACAAGATCGAGTATTCCTAGTGGTCCTTATTAAACTCCTTTTTTCATGAGTTTGATATCATATTAGGTATAGATTACCCAACAAAACATCAAGCAATGATTGATTGTGAACATAAGAAACTTAGCCTCTGGATCTAGAAGGGATAAGAAGTGGTAGTTATGGGTAGAAGGAATTCTTTATCTAATATGATTTCAACTATCAAGGCAAGGTGACTCATTCAAAAGTGATGTGAGCTATACTTAGCTCACATAGTCGATACTAGTGACATAGTTCCCAGCCCTGATTAGATACCTATGGTTTCCAAATTCCCTAATGTATTGCTAGATGAATTACTAGGGTTACCATAGCATTAAGAATTAGATTTTGAGATTGAGGTATATCCTAGCACAACTCTAGTATCCATTAGTCTATATCAAATGGCACCTACAGAGTCGAAAGAGCTGAAGGTATAATTGTAAAAACTATTGGATAAGGCCTTCATTAGGCCTAGCACCTTACCTTTGGGAGTACACATGTTTTTTGTGAAGAAGAAAGATGGGTCACTTTTATTTTGTAATGATTATAGGCCACTAACTGAGGTAACAGTCAAGAACAAATGCATGTTACTTAGAATTGATGATCTTTTTGATCAACTACAATGTGCCACTATCTTTTCTAAGATTAACTTGAGATCAGGGTACCACTAGTTATGGATTAAAGAATCCAACATCCCTAAAACTACCTTCAGAACCCGATATGGGCATTATAAGTTCTTGGTAATGCCCTTTGTGCTTATGAATGCCCTAGCAGCCTTTATGGATTTGATGAATAAGATCTTTAAACCTTATTTAGACCAATTCATAGTGGTGTTTATAAATGACATCTTAGTGTATTGTATGAGCTAGGAAGAACAAGAGCAACACCTTGGAATGGTATTACAAATTTTAAGGGAAAAATAACTATATGCCAAGTTGAGTAAATGTGAGTTCTAGGTGAATAAAGTTGCCTTTTTAGGCCAAATTACTTTAGTTGAAGCTTCTTAGGATTACCTAGAAATTATTAGAGATTTGTAAAAGGCTTTTCAATGATTTCAGCTCTACTGACTTGATCATTGAGGAAAGATGTAAGGTTTGAGTGGGATGATAAATGCCAAGCCAGTTTTGAAAAGTTGAAGACCATATTAATGAAGTCTTTGATTTTTACTCAGTGTGAACAAAGGAAGAAGTTTGTTATATATAATGATGCCTTACACAACAGGCTTGGTTATGTATTGAAATAAGAAGGCAAAGTGACTGCATATGCCTTTAATCAATTAAAACCTCATGAAAGGAATTATCCCACACATGACTTAGAGTTAGCTGCAATTGTGTTGGCATTAAAGGTATAAAGACACTACTTGTATAGAGAGAGGTTTTATATTTGTATCGACCATAAGAGTCTGCAATACCTGCCCACACAAAAAGAATAAAATCTCAAGCAACGATGATGGATGTAGTTAATAAAGTATTATAACTGTTTGATCAACTACCATCTAAGAAAAGTGAATATAGTTGAAAATGCCATAAGTCAAAAGTTTATTGCCACCTTGAAACATATGCATGTTAGAGTAGTGTATATAGAAAAAGATGC
>CANXYI010817602.1:0-13194 GCA_948208565.1 Hura crepitans | reverse complement strand
CCCACACATAAGGTCTCATGCTCTTTTATATGAGGGCTTATCTATAGGACATTAAAGGCCTTGATAGGTTCAAATAATGAATGACAAGTAGCCGAACATTATTTCTCTCTCATAGAAAAGCACATGCAAAATATTTAGCCCATATATATTGGATATGTTCTATGGAGTCAAAATGCGGGGTCTAACCCATTCCAGTTTGAAAAGGCCTAATGGGGTCGATAGCATTTTGAGATGATTACATAACATTTCATGTATATTGGCCTATATAACATAAAATGCATCATTAACCAAGGTGCCTAGGGGAAATTGCTATTGGTCATTACATGGACTTATGGTTTAGTTGTGCTAGTTATGGTCATCCAAGCATGGTCCCTCCACAACAGGTCTATCTCATCATAAGTGTACGACTGATCGGTTCACCATTTCATATACCTTAAAGGCATAAGGCTTGGATTTGATGCCACCTCTAACAATCTTTAAATTTGAGTGAAATTGGGTTCATGCTTCGAAATGACTTTAGGGTATAAAAAGATGCCTAACTTATTCTAAGGCTCTAGCATGTAATGAAATTTCAAAAAGAAATAATATCATAAATTCAAAATATGAAATTTTATAATAATTTGAGGCACTTTTAAAGTGTAGTCTCATGGTGTCCCCAGTGGAGTCTCCACTATTCGTGTCCCTTTTTTTTCCTAAAACTAATCAAACTAAAGTAGCCCAAGACTCAACTTAGGTCTCACTCCTCAAGTCTCAAAAGACAAGAAGAAAGCTAAAGGAATCTAGGGCCACTCATTTTTTATTATCCTAGAAGATGCGAGTTGGGCACCACAAGGTAGGAGTCGCCACCCGATAGAGTCAGGAAATACCTTGTAGGGCTAAAACTAGAGCTGTTCAGAAGCCTACTCTTATTTATACCTCAAATTAATATCGAAATTTATTTTGAATTTATGATACTATTCCTTTTCTCAAGCGATGTTTTGCAATTAAAGTAAATCACACATTCACATAAAAGAAGTTACATAACATATTTACAAAAAAATAAATAGGTGCTTAGAATCAAAATAACATACATCAAATCGGGTAATTGATTATTTTTGAGAATTTTGGTTCTCTCATGCCAATTTTAGAAAATGGATTTTATTGTAGTGACCTTTTATTAAAATCGGATGATAGGTTTGAGAACTTTGGTTCTTGTATGCTAATTTAGAAAAACGAATTTTATTTTGGTGAGTTTTATTTAGAAGAATTACTTGAGAACCATAGTTCTCAAATGTAAATTTGGAAAATAAATGTTATTGTTTCAAATTTTATTAAGAAAGAATAGGAATTTATTTTAGTAACAAAACGCCAATTTTTTGGGTAAAAATATGATTTTGAATATTATTTCTTTTTAACTTGTAAAAACATTTTTCTACCTAATTCGACGTTTGTGGAATATTACGGGATTGAAATTAGATGTAACATACATAAAATCAAGTTATGGATTTAATTTGAGAACTTTGGTTCTCACATGTCAATTTTTAGAAATTAATTTTATTGTGACTTTTATTAAGAAAAATCAAACCTATTTTATTAATAAAACACTAATTAATTAAATAAATTTTTTTTGGTTATTTTTTCGGTCGCATGAAAAATCATTTTCCTAATTATTATAGCATTCACAGAATATACAAGGGAATAATTCGAATGAAAAATACAATACAAGGCAATTACCTAAAATACATTCTAATTGAATAAAAAATGAAAAATTACATTTTCGGGATGCCTAAAATAAAATTTAACAAGCAATAAGCAGTAACAACAATAATCAGCTCCTGATTAATCAAGTAACTCGCATCATAATAGTAGAAATAATATGTTAGTATGTGAATGAAAAATAGAAAATGGACAGAAATTAAATAAAAATAGACAATCGCAAAAATACAAAGTATGGCCCAAATAAATTACCATATCTGACTAGTAGATGGATAATACAAGAAGAAAAATAAAATTATGCCAAATGAACAAAAATAATATTTTGATGAAAAGAAAAAATAAAAGCACGAATAAGAAATAAATAAAAATAAATAGTCTCACAAATGTAAAAAAATATGGCGCGACTAATTTATCACATCTAACTAGTAGATGGATAAAATGGGTAAAGAAAAAAAGTAGAAAATAGACAGAAAATGAGTCAGTCGACACATCGGTATATTTGCTTTAAGAAAAATCTCGACTCAAATTGAAAATGGTGCTTGAATCTTCAAAAGAAACCTAAAAAAACGGAGTTGGAAAAGTATTTTTGTGTTTTTTTGTGTAATTTCTCTCTCTGAAAAATTCTCTCTTTAAATTGACGAACCTTTTCTCAAAAAGACCCATTTGGTTTTTTATGCTTGACCCCCAAGGCACAAAATGGGGGTTTTACCTTGAAAATAGCTGTTTTCAGCATAATAACGGCCAAAACGGCCATTTCAAGGGGCCGAATGCCCGTTTTGGGCAAAAATGGCCATTTTGGCCGTTCTAGGTGCGAAATGGCCGCTTCGCATGCGAGAATGCCTATTTTGAGCTGAACGGCCATTTTGGGCCTAGAGCGAGTACCCCACGTGCGTGATGGCCTATTTTGGGCTAAAATAGCCATTACCCTTGTGGGAACAGCTCGTTTACTTCATAACGGCTGTTTTCAATTTTTTTTAAGAAAAGATTTTGAGATCTTAGGTTAGGATGTAAAAAAACCATTTTTGGAATTTTTATCCTTTTTATCATCATTAGGAAAACCAAACCTAGGTGCCTTAGTGACCCAGTGTCTACAGTTAGAAAATGAAAGAATTAAAAATTTTAACAAAACCAATAAATCATTTTAGGCTAAGAACCAATGAATAGTGACTTTAGTTAAAATGGTGCTAGGATCGCTTTAGGATGTGCTCGGATAGACCTGAAAATATCATACCTTGAAAATCAAATATTCCAATAAGTCTATTAGTGAAGGAATTTTAATATTCTATTGTTGTTTGATATTTATTTAAAATTTCTTAATTACACGAGTGAATAGTAACCCTAGTTGCCTTTGGGGTTTTGACCTATGAATTTACAAGGCCCTTAATGGGTGCTACCTAGAATTTTTGGCACTAAAACCATGATTTTTGGAGGTCTTGAAAATTATTTTGAATTTCTAATGTTTAAAAGAAAATCAAATTAAAACAAGCCATTGGATCAATACATAGCATGATCCGAGCCATCCACATGTTTGATATAAAAGCCTTGGCACATGTGGTGGTGTCATATGTGCCAAAATGTCCATCTTCCTCCTCTCACCCTCTAAACCTAATGCCATCACCTTTTTCTCTCTCATCTATTTTTTCTTCACTTCTCCTATAATTCTACCCTAATACCCCTAAACTTTATGAGGTTCTTTACCTCTATAGCCTATTGAGACCATTCCAACTAATAGAATTCAGAAATATAGGCTAAAATTAGAGATATGGACACTTGATCAATAGTGTCAAATTTGAGTGAAAAGAGGAGAAGCATGGAGCGGAGAAGCAACCAAGGGCTTAAACTGGTGGATTTGGGTGTTTTGACACCCTAGGCATATAAATTTAATGTAATATGTGAGTACCATTATGTGTGTGCATGTATGAGTGTGCAAAAGTGTGTAAGGAAGTTTAATGGTTTGTATATGTGTGCAAGGTAATGTGTAATGCTTATGGAATTATGTTAATGTGATTATGAGAAGCTTATGTGTATAATTAGTGTGTGAGAAATGCATATACATGTATGGGCTAGAGGTGTGGCTGAATGGTATGCATAATGATAATGTTAGTGTGTAAGTGTGTTTGGTAAGAATTAGCAATGCATTTAGGCTAAGAAGTGGGCATAAATTAGGATTATAATGTGAAATGGATAAAAGGAAATAATGATAAGCAATGATACATAACATGGCCTAAAGTGTGCTAAAGTATAAGAGGTATGCATGTATGTAGAGATGGAAATTAATGGTAATAAGAGGATTGCATGAAATGACTAAGTGCATAGAGGTGGATTGGGTAAAATAATATAAGTAAATGAGACATTGAGTAATGATAGCAATAATCATATTAAGTGGCAATGTTAATATGAGTAATGATGTATGGGATTAAAGCAACTACGATTTATTATGAGAATAACAGCTTGAGACTAAGAGATCTAAAATGACCAAATGAATAGTAACATAATTATAAAAAAGGGCATTGTAATAGTTGGTTATGCGACGAAGAAAATGTGCACATAACTATTATAATTATTAGTAATATTATGATTAGTGATGAATGACCTGTAACTATGTACATAAATTGGTAAATAATATAGGCTCATATCAATTAGACACCTAATGGATAGGTTAATCAATCAATTAGGGAATTAGTAACTGCTAAGGGTTTTGTCCTTTAAGGCCATTGCTTGTGTATTTGGGATAGCAGGTGCAGTCACCAAGGTTCTAATAGAGAGCCTTGCACACTCAAGTAGTGGGAGGTCTATATGGGTTGATCCCTACTTACACATTTTATTGGTGGATTTGGGATGTCCATGGGGATAATTCTTACTATCCACTTACACTAATATAAGGATTAGGATTTGGGAGGTCCCACAGGACTCATCCCTACTACCCCTTATATTGGGAGGTCTAACTGGACTAATCCCTACCACTCCAATATAGGAGGTTTTTATGAATTGATCCCTGCCATCAGGTGGAGTTGGGTAGGTGCAGCTACTGAGGTCTAAAATGTGGGCCACTGTAAAATCTATATCACACTATTTAGTGTCTTTAAGTGTAGTCTTTCCAATATAGGTCTAAGATGGAAGAAAAGGAATAAATACAAACTGTATTAATAGCTTTGGTCTTATGACATACCCGACATAGTTAAGGATAAGGAACATAACTTGGTAACTTAAATAAACTATGAGACACGTTGAATTTTAAGTAATAAAACTAGTTAACAAATGGTAGAATTGCATTTACCTGAACCTACATGGTCACATGACTTACATGATAAATGTCTTTGTATAACTATTTAGTGACACATATACATTACATTAAATTCACCATTGAGTTTATACTTAGTGTATCAGTGTTCTGATGCACAGGTTGTTCATAATAGTGTCATTCAGTCTTGATGACTATAGTGTAGCTAACAACCATCTATTGGGGTATATTTTTTGTACTTTTATGTGTACATAGATGGCACTTATGTGTATATAGGGCATGAGGCCTAGGATCTAGAGTTGATAAACATGACTTTTAATACTACATGGTCTATATTTAATAAACTAGAGTTGTAACACGTATATATGTATATATGTATATATGCTTGGTTATTTATTTGAGCTTGATGTGGGTTTTAATAGCATAATAGCTACCTGGGTGAAAAACCAAAATTTTTTTCCTGTAATAAAAGCACTTTTATAACACTTCCAAAGCACAACTCATCACTGGACCCTTTTAGTCCCCTAAACCAGCATCAACGCAACACACAACAAAACACAGGGTCTTAAACCTATAGATATCCAAACAAAAGCATAAACATATACCCATAAAAGTTAGGTTTCTATAGCCATTTAGTTTGACTATTTGAGTTTTATCATATACATGCACTAACTAATTCTATACCCAATATACATGAGTGACTTACTAATAAAACCACAAAAATATCAAAATGTACTAAGAAGAACTTAGGGTCAGTTACACTAGCACCGCTGAAGCTGAACTGTTACCTGTCTATAGCCTGCGTATCAAAACACTGACATGCTGAGTATACCCTCAGTGGTGGAATAGACACAATAAAGGTATGTCATACATACAGCCATATGAGTTCATGTACACACATGTATAGACATTTCAATTGTACTCATGCAAGATATTAGACTACATGCCATTTTATATCTCATGTCTACTACTCCCTTATTATACAAGTAACCAATCATAGGCCATTTATCCTATTCAATTGATTCAACTCATACAACATTTGAATTTGCCAAATGTAAATTCATATACTATTATTGTGGTTAAGCTTAATATAATTTAGGTCTATAATAGATAGATGACACTTTAAGACATTGAATACTGGGATTTATCTTGTGCAATGGCCTATATTTTGGACCTTGGTAACTGCACCTACTTAGCCTAATAGCAAGGATCAATCCATAGACCTCCAAATATCGGATTAGCAAATATCAAGGATCAGCCTATAGACCTCCCAATATCTACAAGTGGGATAATAGGGATTAGCCTCGTGGGACCTCCTAATACCCCAAGTCACATCTTTAAAGCAACATAAGTGGATTGTAGGGATCAGCCTCGTGAGACCTCCCAATATCCACAAATAATCAATAGGTAGTAGGGATCAATCTAGGTGGACCTCTTAATACCTGAGAGTGTAGGGTTCAATCTCAAAACCTCGACGGCTACACTCGCCATCACCTCAAACAACAGTCGCCCCAGGAGAACCAAATTGCCTAGCAACTACTAATTCTCTTGTTAATTGGTCAACCCATCCAGTGGGTGTCTAACTAATGGGCCTATACTCTATTCCTTACTTAATTATATCATCTATAATTACTTTTCAATATGGTTTAGGACAATCATAAAATTGAATTCCATTTTACATGATATTTCACACAAAGTTACATTTTTGGCCTTTTGTCGTAGAATTACTATTCATTTGGTCATTTTCTAACATTATGCATTCCATAGCACTAAGCATGCCAATCTAAAATCCATCATCTCTATATCTATTTCATCCTATTTTCATCAGGGAACCATTCCTCATTATTATGCTCATAATTTACACACATATAATCACTATTTTCCTCATTCTACTTTATGCATACATTTCACTTCCATTTAGGCTAATGTTTTCCAAACTTACATAAAATAAATTGTAATAGTGTTATTCATTTTCCAAAAACTATTTGTACACATCATTTGAATGCCAATGCCATACCTAACATGTCATATCCATAAACACACATACCATGCCATTCATGTACACCACTCGGCCATACAACATACACACACATACACCTAGTTTCCTTTCCCTAAAATTATGCATACCATGTTACTTTTACATCATTAACATACTCATGTTACTAATTCACATCAATGTCATGCCTAACACTAAAAATTTTCACTTCATACACATGAACACATAGATTTTCATGCCAAATTACATGACATACATAAATTAAATCCATTCCATATACCTAAGGTGTGAAAACACCCTTTTCTCTGCCAGTTTGATGCCTAGATGAGTGCTCTCTTTTAATGTTCTCTTTTTGCCCTAACATACACAATTTATCACTTAGAAAATTCCTCAAAAATTTTATACAACTCCAAGTGAAAATTTAAAACCATAGAATCTCTTAAAACACCTTAGACTACCTAAAATAAAAATTAAAAAATGAATAAAACCACTTACTCAAAAATTTTACCCTATTCACCAAGATTGAATTGCTCCTTTTCTAGCCTCTAATTTCAATTTTTGTTAGAGAAATTAGCTTCAAGAGGCTATGGAGGTCAAGAACCCTATATGGGTGTGAGAATTTATGGTGAGAGGAGAGTGAAAATGAAGAAAAAAAAATAGAAGAGAGATAGGGAATGGTCTCAGCTTTTTAAAGAAAATGGGGAGGAAGATGATGGGTTCACACATGTGTAAGCCCTTTATAGGGGTAGGTGGGTGGCTCAGATCACGACACATGGTGATCCAACGGTCCGTTTTCTCTTGATTTTCTTTTAAACATCATAAATTCATATAAATTTTTCTAGACCTCAAAAAATAATTATTTTAGTTTTAAAAATCCTTGATTAGCATAATTAAGATCCACTTAAAATTTCAAGTCAAAATTCCACTATTGACATTTTGGCACTATTCACCCGCTAGAATAAAAATATTTAGAAAAAAATACCAAACGACCTTAGAAAATTAAAATACTTTCACCATCATGTTAATTGGAACTTTTTAGGTTTAAGGTATGGTTTTTTTAGGTTCGTCCGTGCACATCTCGGCCCTACCCTGGCATAACATCATTTTATCTCCCTATTCACTAGTTCTTTACCCAAAATGATTTATTGGTTCTACTAAATTTTTAAATTCTTTCATTCTGCCCATTTTCTAGCCTATCAAAGTTTTATGACTAATACACCCATTTCTTGCCTTATGAAGGTGGCCCAACCTGCTAGGAATACAATTCATGACAAGGAGGTACTATTCATGAAACTTGGACTTACGGGCGTTTGAATTGTGGTTTGGACAACTAATATAAAAGTACTTTTTAAAAAGTTTAAAATTTTGGTTTTTCACCTGAGCAACCATTATACTACCAAAATTTCTACTAATTGGATTCCTGCAATATAAAATGGTCTTATCACAATAAGAACAATGATAAGAAATGACAGTCAAATAGCATGAAAACATGAACTCAGGTAGTTAGGGCCATAACTGTTAAATGAATGGCAAGTAGGGTAGGAATAAGATAAGTGACCTTTGAGAAGTAGCATTTCTTATCAAGTCCCACCAGGAATTAGGTAAAGGGTGTTACATTAGTGTTCTTGTATAATGTATATGACAAACATGTTCCTATAAACACTTTTCATGCATTCCTATGGTTGTATGTGTACTTATGCTATGTGATGTTATGCAATATAGCATCCCTATATATAGATTCTTATGGAAACAAATATGGGTGTTGCATCTCTTCTAGGGATTTTTGCTCTTTATCAGTTAAGTGATATGCTAGTAATATGATTTTAGGGTTTTGTTCTTCCCCTAAGTTAAATTTTATGGTTTGGATATAGTTAATATTGAATATGCTTATTAGAGAATTATTACTACATGTAGTGATATTAAGATATCATATAAGTAAGCAAAATTGGAGGAAACTTTATTGAATTAATCATCATAAAAATAATTTAATGCCAAAAGGAAATCTTTTTAAATTATCATCCATTACATTATCTAATCTATTATCTAAAATATCTTGAGCAAAATCATGTATGCTAATGATCACTCATAAAGTTATAATTTCTTCAATATTTGGATCTTCCACAGTTAAGTAATCTATCTTTAGAATTTCCTCTTCATTTCCCCTTAGCTTCACCTTTTCTCCCTTTTGGCCGACTATTAAAATGTAAAGATTTCAAAACCAAGTTTGAGTATGCCATTGATTTGTATAGGTTTGAGTGAGCTAGTATAGAAAATGCCCTTCTTAGGAAGTTAGTTATCTTACTTCCTTATTTCGATGGCTTGTTCATTTCTTGATATCTTAATCTTTTTTTTATGTGCATTTAACCTTTAAAATACAGGAATTTAGGAATTTCTTTACCATTTTTACCTAAATGCATTATTAGAAAGAAATCACATTTCCTTATGATACTTTACACATGAGGATCTATCCCACTTTTATATATCATAGCCATTTGGAATTCCAAGTAATGGTGGTTGTTCTAAATTAAAACATATAATGGCATCTCCGACTATAGAAGCTTTTATTCCTACTATCCCATTATTTAGGAACTTGATCATTTGGTGAAGTGTAAGTAGAACTCCTCTAAGTTTATGGAACCATGGGTCTCTTAGAAGTATAACAAAAGTTATGAGTATGTCAAAAATGGTGAAAGCGAGCTCTTTTGATTGGCCTCACTTTTATTACGGTAGTAAAGATTCCTTGAGCACTTTGTTTAGTGCCCTAATAGGCTCAGATTACCATATCAAATGCTTTTAAATCTTTCTTCTTTAAAACAAGGGTTGCCATAAGTTTAGATAGTATAACATTTATGGCAGACCTATCATCTACCATGGCATGTGTTATGCATTTCCTTTTAACCTCGACTTGGATATATAAAGCTTTATTGTGATCCCTTCTTTCCAAAAGGAGGCTTTTATCTAAAAAAAGAAATAAGTCTAGAGGTGATGCTTATAAATCTTTCGCTAAGGCTTCTATATGGTTTTTTGAGGCCATCAAGAGATCCTATACACTAGCATGTGCTTAGGTTTTCTTAATGTAATGCTCGTAATTCAAAGCTCCATGAATAGTATCTTTAAGGCTTCAAAAGTGTGCTCGAAGTGTCAGGTCACCTTTATAAGGCCCGAGGCGGGGCATACTTATCATGAAACTTTAAGGGGGCTTAAAAATGATGTAAATGACTTAATTTAAAGATTTAGCAGAACTAATAAATTATTTTAGGTCAAAATCTAGTGGTTGTAGGCTCAAATGATTTCAGGCTAGGAATAACCCAGGATGTGCCCGGACAAACATGAAAATACCATACCCTAAAGGTCAAAAATTCCCTAAGACCATTGGTGAAGGAATTTTTAAATTTTGAGGTCGTTTGCTACATTTTCTTAATTTTAGGCTTTACATGTAAATCGAGGCAATTAGTTAACTATCCTACCGAGGGAATTTGGTTGTGAAATTTTATGAGCCTCTAAATAGGCCTAACTGAGGATTTTTAAAATAAACATAATAATTTTGGGAGGTCTAAGTGATTTTTCAAAATTTCCCAAAGTTTCTACCAAAATTGAGCATTTTCGGGGCACTTGGGTAACATGTGTCACCACCTAAGCCACCTCAGCCATTGTATTTGCTGTATTTTGCCACTTAGACATCCACTTGGCATGAGACACTCTCCTCCACTTTCTTCTTTCTCTTTTCCCCCTTTTTTTCCTGATGCCATCTTCTCTTTTCTTCCTCTATTTCCATGGATTCCCAAGCCTAAATTAGCCTCCAATTATCACTAAAAATCCCATTAGTTAGGCAATAAATAAGCCTTAAAGGTTGTGGAGGCCATAGATGACCATGAAATTCAAGAAAATTGAGAAAGTCTAAGTGTAAATAGGAAAGAGGTGGAAAATTCAAGTTGGCGTGTAAGTGTCTCCTTCCACTTTTTATTTTATTTCCTAGAGGATTCTACCATTCTAAGAGTGCCTATGTCTTTGGATTTTCATTTGGGGACTTATAGAATTTTTTATGGTTTTATAAAGGAAAGAGGTGTGTATAAAAGAATAAGGAGAAGTGAGGTTCAAAAGGAGAATAAGGGTGCCAAAGGGTGAGCAAGGCTTTATTTCAAGTAAAGGTAAGTGAATTTAATGTATTTTAGGCATGCCATTTAGAATTCATGTGCAAATGGTGTAGGAATGGTCTATGGAACTTGTAGATATGGTGGTTAATGTTTTATAAAATGGTGTGTTATGTTTATATTAAGGTTATTTCCATGCTAAATGAATTAATTGCATGATGATTTTGGTAGAAAGAATGTGGGAAATGTCTTGGCCCCACTTTGGGCAAGAGGATGGTGTGTGTGTGGTAAGTGTATGGCTTGAACTAGGTGGGAATTTGATGGCCTTTGGTGTGTGTGTATGGTGAAAAAGGAAAGTTTTGGTGGTGTTGCCTTGAGTGGCCAAGAGGTATTCTAGGTTGCTTTGGGTTGCAAGGTATTGGTAAGGCATGGTAGTATGGGACATTAAATGGGAAATGTTATGTTAGTGGTAGTATTATATTTGTATATAAAGACTTTAAAAGAAGAATGCATGTAGGCATATTTTCATGGTGTAGCTGAGGCATGTATAAAACATGTCAAGGCTTGGTTTACATAGTGTGTGAGGTGTGTGTCTATATGTATGCTTAAATGGTGCCAATGCATGTGTATGTGTGATTAAATGCGGATAAAAGCATGCTTATGGCCATTAGTCACCTTTGGGTGTGAGGTATGTAAGGTAAGTTAAGTAAGATATGCATGATGTGGCATGGTATATATGTGTGAGATTAGCATGACATATTGTGCATGAAATGAATAATGTGAGATTAGCATGAAATAGGTGGAAATGTAAGTGTAATAATTGCATAAAGCATGTAAAAACATATATGGAAATATGGCTTGAGAAATGATAAGTTAATATAGAAAGTGTTACATAAAAATTGCTACATAAAAGGGTTTGGAAATAGACTTAGAAAACAAAGGTAAATAATATGGCATGATAAATCGCCTTTATTGGCAAGTGAATTGGCATGAAAAGATGCCTAGTGAGTGGAGGTTATGGACCTATAATTGTGTACACAAAATATAAAAATGACTCATAAATGTCCTAGAAAATGATTTATGGACTTAGGCATTGAAATTGATTTGAACTCGGATATAAGTGGATTTAAAATAATGACTTAAATTAGACTTAAAGTGGACTTAATTGTGACTAAGAAAGTGATAGAAAATTACTTAGAAAAATTGACCCATAACTATCTAGTAGGACTAAAAATGACGTGTAATTATCCAGGTCAAATTTTGATTATCAAAATAAATTCATAACTGTCTGTTTTTCACTTGTAAATATTATGAGATGATGATTAGTAAATAAATGAACATAAAATAAGGTTAGATGGCCCATTAATTAGACACTTACTAGATGGGTTAATCAGTCAGCTTAGGAATTAGCAGATGCTAGACATTTGGTGTTGATTTTTTAGATATTAGGAGGTCTACAGACTAATCCCTGCTATCCACTGAAGTTCCTTGTTGAGATTTTTGGATATTGGGAGGTCTACAGATAGATCCCTACTATCCACAATATGATTGGTGGTTGATTTGTTTGGGATATTGGGAGGTCTATGGAGTAATCCCTGCTATCTTTTGTCTAGTATTGAGAGGTTTAAGTGAACTGATCCCGGCCATCAGACTAGGCCAATACAACGGTCAAGATATAGAATGGGGGCCACTACATAATTTTTTTTAGTTCCCTCTTAGTCCAGTGTTTTTTAAGTGTATTCTATGTAGTCAAGCCTATCAAATTTAAATTGAATTAATGTACATGCCTGATTGATGACAATTCACTAAATGACTAAATTAATTGAAATCATCACAGTGGAAAAATTGTAATTAAATAAGCTAAGAGACTAATTAATTAGGATTAGTAGCTTGCATGAATTTAATCTTTACATTGCATCTATAGCCTATGATTGTATTTGAGTGCTTGCATATGACATGTTTTAACGCATTAAATTCACCACTGAGTTTTATACTTAGCGTACTAGTTTTTTGGTGCACGAGCTGCAAAGGTAAACAGTCTAGCCTTAGACATCATACGGTGTAGCAGCATAGACTTTGAAGGGTGCATAGAAGTATTTTCTTTGTTTTGTTAGTTAGCACTCATGTAAAGACTATAGGCTATGGGTTTAGCATGTTTAGAGGCTGCTTAT
>CANXYI010817586.1:0-13411 GCA_948208565.1 Hura crepitans | reverse complement strand
TTTTTCTACTGATTGCTTTTATTATTGCCTATTTCTTGTAAATTGTATCTTAGGCATCACAAAATGTATTTTTATTTTTATTTATATATTCGGTTAGGATGTATTTTAGGTAATTGCCTTCTATTTTATTTTGCGTTTTGTGCATTTTTTTGCTGATTGCTTTTATTATTGCCTATTTCTTGTTAGATTGTATTTTAGGCATCCAAAAATGTAATTTTATTTTTATTTATTTATTCATTTGGTTAGGATGTATTTTAGGTAATTGCCTTGTATTATATTTTTATTATCAAATTATTTCGTTGTATATTCCGCGAATGCTGTAATAATTACAAAAATGATTTTTCACATGAATAGAAAAATAACCAAAATATTTCTATTTAATTAATTAGTGTTTTATTAATAAAATGGGTTTTGATTTTTTTAATAAAAGTCATAATAAAGAAAAATTATTTTCTAAAAATTGACATGCAAGAACAAAAGTTATCAAATTAAATCCATCACTCGATTTTATATATGATACTTCTAACTTGAATCTCAAAATATTCCACGAATGTCGAATTAGGTAGAAAAATTATTTTTGCACATTAAAAAGAAAATAATAATAAAAAATAATATTTTTACCTAATAAATTGGTATTTTGCTAATAAAATAAATTCCGATTCTTTCTTAATAAAAGCTACAACAATAAAAATCCTTTTTCCAAATTACCATACGAGAACCAAAGTTCTCAAATCAACCATTTGATTTCAATAAAAGTCACTACAATAAAGTTAATTTTTTTTCAAAATGACATAGAAGAACCAAAGTTCTTGAAACAAATCAATTGCCTAATTTTATGTATGATATTTCAATTTCGAGCACCTATTTATTTTTCTGTAAATATATTTTGTAAATTCTCATATATGAATACATGATTTACTTTAATTGTAAAAACATTGCTTGAGAGTATTAATTTGAGGTATAAATAAGAGTAAGGTTCCGAGCTGCTCTGGTTTTGGCCCTACAAGGTATTTCCTGACTCGGTTGTATGGCGATTCCTACCTTGTGGTGTCCAACTCGCTCCTCCTAGGTTAATCAAATAGGAGTAGCCCTAGATTCCTTTAGATTCCTTCTTATCTTTTGAGACTAAAAGAGTGAGGCTTAGGTTGAGTCTTCGGTTGTTTCAGTTTGATCAGCCTAAGGAAAAAATAACGAATGTGAACATCACCATAAAGATAATGTCTCCATATCTTCAATGCAAATACTATTGCTACTAGCTCTAGATCATAAGTAGGGTAGTTCTTTTCATGTGGCTTTAATTGTCTAGAAGTATAAGCAACTACCTTGCCTTCTTGCATTAGAACACACCCCAACCTATTATGTGAAGCATCACAATAAATGATGAAGTCCTTCCCAAAAATTGGTTGAACTAGAATTGATTGCCTTAAGCATGTCAAAACTCTCTTAACATCTATCATCCAAAACATACTTGACATCTTTCCTTAACAGATGAGTCATAAGTACTGCTATTAAAGAAAAACCCTTGACAAACTATCTATAGTACTAAGCAAATCCAAGGGAACTCCTGATCTCTATGGTGTTCCTTGGTGGCTTTCATTTCTTAACAACTTTTATCTTACTAAGATCAATATGAATTCCCTCTATAGAAGCAATATGCCCTAAAAAAGACACGTCACTAAGCCAAAACTCACACTTGCTGAGTTTAGCGTATAGTTTTTGTTCCCTCAAAACTTGCAAAACTATCTTCAAATGTAGTTTATGCTCTTCTCTACTTTTAAAACACACCAAAATTTCATTAATGAAAACAACAACAAACTGATCTAAGTATTATCTAAAAATTCTTAAAAGCTATTAGAGCATTGGTAATCCCAAATGGTGTTACCAAAAACTTATTGTCACCATATCTTGTTCTGAATGCTATCTTTGCCACAAGGACTCTTTTACTCTTAATTGATAATAACCAAACCTCAAATCAATTTTGGAAAATGCTCCTGCACCCTTAAGCTAATAAAAAAAGTTGTCAATCTATGGTAATGGATACTAGTTCTTGATGGTTACTTTATTTAGTTGGCAATAATCTTTACATATTAGAAAGGTACCATCCTTCTTCTTCATAAATAGCACTAGTACTCCCTAAGGTGAAACACTAGGTCTAATAAAACCCTTATCTAATAACTTTGGAAACTAGATCTTCAACTCTTTTAACTCTACTAGAGCAATCCTATAAGAAATTATCAATACTGGAGCAGTGACAGGTAACACTTCTATACTAAACTCGAGTTCCTGTAAGGGCAAATGGGGTAAATCTTTTAAAAGATATCCATGTAGTTAGATACTACTGGTATACTACTTGTAACTAGACTCTCCTTCTTTATGTCAAACACATGTGCAAGATAGGCCTGATAACCCTTTCTCACCATCTGTCTAGTTGTGACAATTGAGATAACATTGGATAGAAAGTCTATCCTCCTACTCACTATTGTAATCTTAGCCCCATCTTTAGCCTTAAGTGTTAACCTTTTCAACTTGTAGTTAACTATTGCCAAATACTTGGATAGCCAATCTATGCCCAATATTAGATCAAACTCATCAAACGGTAGCTCAATGTGAGTATCCAAAAACTAGTGCCCTTGTAATAGTAATAGACACTTCTTGTAAACCTTATATACAATGACATGCTGACTAGGTCCATAAGTTCTAACTTTAACCCCCAATCTTGTGCTCATACTGTGCAAACATATGATTGTATAGACCCTAGATGAATCAAAGCTATAACAAGTGAGTCAAAGAGATAGAATGTACTAGTTATGATGTCTAGCTCATCAACCTCCTCTTATGCCTTGATAGCATACTATCAGGCACGAGCTTTGTGCTCAGCTCTATACTTTATTCTATCCCTCTGAGCCCCCTTTAGTTTATCTCCTCGATCTCTCTTCTACTTTTGCATGGAAATTTGAGTAGATCTATATCTATCCTCAGCTCTCTTGAGGCAGTCCTTGAAGTAATGGTTCGGTGAGCCACACCCAAAATATGTTTTGATCTTCTTCCACTAATATTCCCCCTTGTTTCTCTTATAGTGTGTCAAGCACTAAGGAATCTGATAGCCTCTAGCTATGGATCTAGGTGTACTAGCTGCCTATGACTGCTGACCAGTTTGACTCTTGTTTTGGTTTCCTTATGTAGTCCTCTAAGACTAACCTTATTTTGTGATTGTTGTGGCGCCCCATAGTGATTACCTTAAATCCTTTTTACCGATTTACTAGGTAAAACTAGATGCTTCAGGACTAAAAGATCTCTTTTTCTGATAGTATTCTCACTTCTCCTTTTGTATTTCTATATCGAGCAATGTACTGACACCAATTGATTAAAGCTTTTGATCTTTATGTGAACCACTTGAGACTTAATCTCCTCATGTAATCCTTTCTCGAACTGCTTGTACTTTTCAACCTTTGTAGTGATAGTGTCTTTAGCATATTGGCTAAGCATGGAGAACTCCTTCTCATACTCTCCAACAAATTTATGCTCCTTTTTGAGGTCTATAAGCTATTGTCTTCTACCATCTATACAGTTATGAGATATGTACTTCTTAATAAAACTCTTCAAGGAGAAAGTCCTAGGTTAGCTCCTCTTCCAATTTATATTATCTCAAATCATCCCACCATTTCAAAGCTTCCTTTTAAAGTAAAGAGGTGGCATAAATCACTTTCTCAGTCACTATATAACACATCTGATTTATTATTTTCTCTATACAATCTAACCAATACTCGGTTGTCTCAGAATCCACCTCACCTTTTTCCTTGAAATCTTTAGCCCTCATTCTCTTGATTCTCTCTAACTAAGTTTTTTGGAGAGCCAAAGGAACTTCCTACTACTGTGGTGCTAGTGGTGGAGCAGCTGCTGTGACCTATCTCAATAGCAGTAGCATCTCTTGTGAAAAGGCTAATGGACCTTATGCTGCTGATAATACCTGTCTAGCAGCCTACCTAAACATAGATGCCACTATATCAGATTCCTTTTCCCATGGATAGAGAAGCCTATCCTTCTTTTTCTTTTTCTCGTAGAGCACTTATCCTAACTATAGGCATAAAAACATTTGATAAGCCTTAGTACCATTAAATTATGCTATATATAGACTTAACTCCTATAACACTCTTATATTACCTAGGAACATCTAAATTAAAGCTCTGATACCACTAAATGTGACAACCCTTACCCGGTCCAGTCATTGACTGATCACCATACCCGACTAAGGTGTACACACATAACATGTTATCTGACCTCAACTTATTATTCAATGTTATTTAAAACATCTTATCAAGAATGATCAACACATGCTAATATGGTTTTCAAAAACCTTTAAAAAAACAAGTTGCATATTCAAAATTAGGAATCATTATGGCAAAATTTTGGTAGCATAATAGCTATAATAGGTACTATCTAAAATTTTGAACAGTAACCTGTAATCAAGAAAACACTTCTATAATATTTCTCATTCATTCCACAATTTCGTGATCATTCGGATCAATCCAAATATCATCAACAACAACACTTAGTATCAACCACAAGAAGAGATGTTAATCATGGATACATCAATTTAAAAGCATTTTCAAATACAGTTATAGATCTATTTATAATTTATAAAATTCGACACATAATGGCTTAAGCCCAAGACTAATTACATCTAACATAAGAGTGCATTTACAATTGTTTATACATCACATAACTTAATTACATTAACAAAATATACTAAAAGATATATTTTTCTCTTGCTTGTCAAGATGTCCCGAGGCTTCGACTCAATTGTTCTCCTTACCTATGCATCACAAACAAAAAAATGCGTTAAGTTAATTACTTAGTAATGTAATCGAAATAATTATTGCATGTAGTTATTTTTGCATATGTAACTCTTGTATCCTGAGGCTCCAGGAAAAAGGCCATAGGGTCTGATGAGTGCACTTGGGGTGCCAGCCCACTTGCATATGGACCGAGGTAGTGGCACATGTTATGAAACTTTAAAGAGCCTTAATTTGATGAAAGAGCAAAATTTAAAAATTTAGCAGAACTAACAATTCATTTCAGGCTGTAAGTTACCCATTGGGCCAATAAAAATTTTTCAGGCCAGGACTGACCCGAGATGTGGCCGGGTGGACACAAAAATATTAGACCATAAAACTATAAAATTACATAGAGTCCAATGGTGAAAGAATTTTTGAAATCAGAGGTCATTTGCAAAATCTTATAATTTTTTAAATTGGCACACAAATTGAGGTAGTTTGAAAACTTGCCCTACCGGTGGAATTTGGCCACAAAAATTTATGACTAGGTAGAGGGGATTAAAATAGGAATTTTAAAACAAATAGTGCAACTTTTGGAGGTTTGAGTGAATTTTTATGAATTTTCAAAGTTTTCTAAAAAATTAGGATGGTTTGAGAATTACCGGGATAAGTTTGAGGTGTCAAAATGGGGCCCATAGCAATGCAAAGTGTCTTAGCCCACTAGCCATGTGGCAAATGGGCCATGACAAGTGGATTTCCACTTGTAAAGAATAAAACTAATTTTCCTCCCTTTTGCCACATGCTGACACCACTTTGGGAGTATTCAGGCCATAAGTTTCTTCTCTAGCATTCGAATGGGATGATTCTAGTGGCTAAAATTTCCTTTGGAAGTTAGGCACCACTAGGAAAAAGAATCAAGCAAAAAGAAGTTATGTTTTGGGAGAAAAAAAATCAAAGATGGAGACAGACTTAGAATAGTCCAGAATTATGTATTTAAGGTGAGTTCTTGGCTGTATCTCCCTCATTCCTTAGCCTTTTTAGGTAATTTTTTATTCTAAATAGTAGTAACATGTGTGTGGCGGTGTGTATGAGGGATTGGTGGCCATTGGAAGCCAGCTTAGAGGTCACAGAGAAGGCACAATTTCACTACGAAAGCTAGAATTAGGCTGGCAGCTTGATCGTGGATCGGATTGACACCTTCAAATAGTGATGTAAGTGAATTTACAACCTTTTTCTCACGTGTATAGGTGCCTAGGCTAGTGAATTTGGGTTTTAAATTCCTAGAATGGTGTATATTTGCTTGAATTTCCCTTTGGTGATGTTGGATACCTTAAGTTTTAGTGGAATTATGAATAATGTTTGTCAGTAGTTGCATAATTAGCTTAAAAATGCTTACTAGAATTTGTTGTCCAAGGTAGTTTGAATAAGAATTTTGCTACCTAGGATGAATCTAAATTATGAAAGTTATGGTGTGGAATTCACCATGAAAGGTGCATTTGTGGTTGTAGCTGTGAGCTACCATGGGTAGTTCTAGAGATATTGTTTTGTGATTTTGTTATAATGGCTTAAATTGAGATGTTGTGCCCATATTTGAGTTCATGTCATGCAATTTGGATTGAATAATGTTACTATGCCTCAAGGAATGGAAATTTAGTTCATTTCTCTTAAGTACCCGAAAGCTATGCATGGTATGTTGGCGTGAATTTCTAAGCGGTTAAAGTAATAGCTAAGTATACTATTAATTTTGATTATTGGCATAAATTAATTAAGAGAATTATCCAAGCATAAGACATAATGATATAACAATATACACTTGAAATGTGCCTTGAAATGGCTAGAAGAATTTGGACTAAAACTATTAGTTAAAGCTTGAAATGATAATCTAACAAGTGACCTTAAGTGAATTATGGAATTAAACCATAATTATGCTTTTGAGAGGCTAAGATTGGGTTACATTTTGGCCATGGAATTAGCCCAGTTTCAGTGGCTTTTATGCCTATATTTTGGACATAGACTTGGCCCAATTTTGATTAGCAATTGTACCTATATTTTGGCCATGGACTTAGCCCATTTATAATTGGCTTAGTGCCTAGTAAAATACCAAAAAAACTTTGAAAACTGAGCTTAATTTGGACTTAAAATAGTCCCAAAAAACTGATTTCCAAAAGTGGCCAAAATGACCTATAACTATCTAGTTGACCTCTTTATGAACAAAAAATGTCACAGGACCAAAAAGTATTAAGTTTTAAAATGGAAATGCCATGATAAATCATACCATATGACACTTTGAGTTTTGATCATAACAGACCTAAAAATTATTTTGAAATTTTACCTGGTAGAGCTAAAAAGTGGTTATACAAGTCTGAATAAAATTTTAAAGTATAAGATAAAATTCTTAACTGTCTATTTTTAAGATTTAAATATTATAAGAATGATTTTGGATAATAAATAAAGATAAATTAAGCTACTTAGCCCATTGGTTAGACACCCACTGGATGGGTTGATCAGTCAACTTAGGATTTTGTAGCTGCTAGTTAGTGGCTAGAGAGGTCTACGGACTGATCTACATTATGTCACCTAGTTCTTAATAATCATTTGTGATTGGGGAGGCCTATGGGCTAATCTCCATTATGTCACACAGTTACTCATTTGTGGTTGGGGAGGCCCATGGACTAATCTCCATTGTGCCACTCAGTTATTTTTATGGTGTCTAGGGAGGTTACAGTTGATCTCCATTATGGCACACATACCGATGCAGCGGCAAAGGTCCAGAATGGGGACCACTGCAGTAGTTTATTATTCCTTTAGATCCAATGTCTTAAAGCATCATCTTCCTAGTCAGGCTAGAGAATTAAATTATGTAAACAACTAGACTAAGTATAAACATTTAAATTAAGCATAATGGAATAGTAATTCCTTAGTTTGACAAGATACAAGCTAAAAGGCAATTTAGACATTTTGTACAAATGTGCCAAATTAGTTATAGTGAAAGAAGTTAAGAAATATGTAGAATGATTATTAAGATTGAAGTTTAAGCTTATGAAAGGACTTTGACTCAAGGGATAGTAACATACAGTCAAAGGTCATTTTGGTAAATTTTCCACAAAAAGGTGAATAAAGTAATTTTTGGTAAAATATGTTAATTAAAAATAATAATAATTGTTTTAAATAATTTATTTGAGTCAAAAATATTATTTCCAGACTAGACAAATACCTTAGGGGTATTTTAGTAATTTGGCACGCTAGTGAGTAGTTAAATTATTTACTAAAGTAAAATTATACTTTTAGCTACATAAGTAAGTTAATAATATTACACCATGATTAAACTGCTTTAAGTTCACCATTGAGTATGTCATATACTCAGCATATCAGTTTTGGTGGGTAGGGACACAATAGTGGGACCTACCTCGTAAAGCATGACAATAGCAGTTCAGAGGATATAGGTGAAGACTTTGGATGTAATTAATATATAGTTAGATATTTATGTACTTAGGTGGAAAATGGGTAGGAAAATGTATTTAAGCTTCAAAAATGTAATGTAATTAAGTGATTATGACTTACTAGTGTAAATTAAGTATTTCTATACATATTCCTTAGTGAATGAATGATTATGTATTATGTTGAGGTTGATGTGAGCTTGACGCTATATATTTTGCATAGTTTATCTATGGCTTGAGGCCTGTGCTAGATGTGTGTTAGATGATGATGATAGGCTAAATATGGAGGACTAAATGGGTCTAGGTGTTGTGATTTATGTATAAAAGTGTTTAAATAGGAATGTTGAAGATTTTGGGTTAGAACTTGGGCAGCTGTTATGCTGCTAGATTTTTAGGTGGTATTTGAGTGTTATCAGATTTCTTCTGTAATGACTAGATCAGATTGATCCTAACCTAAATGGACCATAATAACTAATGGAAGTGGTTTTGGAGTAAGATAGCACAATCTAAAGTGAAATTAGTAAAGGTTAAATGAATAACCTTGGGAGAAATCTTAGGATGGGTGACCTGGCGGGAAGTACGCCGCTTATTAAGTTTCTTTGAGAATCCAGTAAGGAATGTCACAGCATATCTACTATAATAATGTATATTGGCATCAATTATATATAAAACAAATGTAACATAATTCATGCCATATGTGTATACAATTTAATATGAAGGTATTAACATGCCTAATAGCATCATGATGTACAAACACTTAACATCACATATACATAACACTTATGAGCAAAAATAATACAATTATTATATTCTTATTGAATCTCATTATTCCTATAATTTTAATGGCATAGTGTGTAAAAATAACACATTTACTATAATTAAGTATATGAGGTTATTCTTATATTGCCCATATTAATGAGAACATAAAACCTATGGATAACAAGATCATCACGTGTAGTGCTCTGCATTTTAGACCTAAACGGCTGTTGCACTAGTGTAGACCTATGCAGTAGCCTCGTGGGACCTGAATGGCAACTGCACCTATGTAGAAATCCAAAATCATCAAATACAAGTTTTGGGAAAGACTATGAGTAGACGTATAACCAACATTAAGCACCGACATGCCTAGCAACTGCTACTATCCTTAGTTGACCGGTCAACCTATCCATCCCTAGATTTTTACTCATATAGGCTATTTTTATATTTCAATAATTTCATCATCCTAATTTAAACTTAAATAATTCATTTTAATACTAATATCATATCAATTTTACATAACTAGGAACATTATTTGTTTCCCATATTTTGGCATTTTGGCACAAGTCATGTGCCTTAATTATGTATACGTGCCTCACATTTCCATATTATACTTTTATGCACATTTAAAGGCATTTATATCCACTTAAGATAATTAGGCCATTTCAGCCACAATATGTACACACTCACATTTCTAAACATATTTTAAGTCACAATTTCGTCATTTTTACTAAGCCATAGTCATGCTAAAATTGTGGACCCATTCAACCATAAACACTATAAGTGCCAACTTTATATTTTAAATTCCATTCCACCTTATTTACACTCTTCATACCAATAATTACATAATCAACATACAATTTATATGATACTAAAAGTTTGATACACTACATGTATCTATTTATTTACATCTTTGTCACCTTATATGTACAAATATTACACTTATTATATCACCTCATTCTTCACATATACAAAACATTTACAAGATACCAATTTATTCTTATTTAGGTACATTACATGACATATCACCATTTATATAACTAAATGGCCATTCGGCCAATAGTTATACACACACATATATGTACTCTTATCCCATTTCATTACATTATATGTTCAAGAATTAAAATTCATCATTAAACACAATTATGTGCTAACTCACATGCTCAGTTGAACAAATTCACATTCACTTAACTCATAAGGCCATTGGACTAGATACACGCATACACACACATCACAAATTCTTCCATCGTACATTATACATTCATAATTTATTTTATCCTATAATCACCATATACAAGTAAATTTTCTATTTACATAAATGAATTTTCATTTATACATATATATATATATATATATATATTACATATAACATTTATACATTTAAACATATCATAAATACACTAGTTAAGCTAATTACACATATCTAGTGTGCTCAAAATACTCCACAAAGCTTGAGTAAACTTTTGTTTTGCCCTTATCACGAATCCACTCTAATTCAGTAACTCCTATTACAAACTCAATTTAGAAAAATTCATATGATATTCAAAATTTGCAAATGACCACATTTTTCAACTCTTAGGCATTTACAGATTAAGGAAAAGATATTGATTTGTAGAAATTCTTACTTGATTGAAAAAGTGGCACTATTCATCTAACTTAAAATGTTGATTTTATGTGTTCCAATATTCAAATAAAATACTTCCCAATCTCTAAAATTTTGATTCTAATGCCATTAGACTCATTGGAATTTTTGAGTATCAAGTCATATAAGTTTCAAAAATTTTTAAGCAACTTTGAAAATAATTTAAGGTTTAGCTTTGCCTTGGTCACTATTCAAAAGACACTATCGTAAAAACTTTTTAGCATTTTTCAACAATCAAATTACTTTTAATTGATTTCTAAATTTTCCCAAAAGTATTTTACAACTAATACTTTCATGTAGTTGCTTTAGCGCATCCTGAGTCTTAGGAATGCTATTCACCTTGAGAAAGTACTATTTATTAAAATCGAGATTTTTAGGTCATTACATGTGAAACTAGTGTATGTGCATGTGACACCTCATACTAGATTCCCGAAGAAACTTAATAAGTGGTACACTTCCCACTAGGTCACCCATCTTGAAATTGTCCTTTAGGTTCGTTCGTTTAACTTTTACAAATTTCCTATTATTTGATTTAGCTTAACTCCAAATCATGTTCTAACTTTTTATAAGCTCAACTTACGGTTATGCCAGTCTATTCAAGCCATAAACAGTTAATTAACTACTAGTAAGATATTTCATAAAATCTGACAGCATAACGGTTATCCGGCCACTATCCAAAAATTTTAAAACTTGTAAAACACTTTTATAAATTCATTTCCACATCTCCTGGATCCTTCTGGCCCCCTAGATATCATTTTAGCATCATCATTCTATTAGTACATTCACATAGGCCACAATCAAAATATTTATAATCTAGAGCCTCAGACTTACATACCATAAACATTAAATAAATAAAGTCATACATTCCAAGTAGTCTTATAAGTTACTTAATTACAAAACATTGTATATGTTATGTATATATATACACCTATCCCTTTTATATGGTACCGATTCCCTACCTAAGTATATTGAGTGCAAAATTGTACACTAATAACATAACAACCTTGTCAAATCTATCCTTTGAACCTTGACTGCATATATTATGAGGTTTTATCTTTGTTTTGATTACCTACACACCAAAATAGGTACACTGAGTATATAATATACTCAGTGGTGAATTCAAGCATTTAAATCATGTCATATAATTTATTTATACATACTCAATTATACTGTTAGCTAACTCAAGTTACTAGGCCAATAATAAAATATTTATGTCAAAATGACCAAAATACCCTTGCATATGTATATGTCAGCTAACCATTTATTTAATCATTTAAAATCAAGTAAATTATTGGTTTAGGCCATTTTTAATAATAACATTAATAAAATCCAGTTATTCATCAATAAAATCCTTATATGTGAAAAATACCAAAATGCCCCAAATATGTATACTGAAGTACCATTCAGATAATTAATTCAAATTATGCATTTTATTATTTTTAACATCACCATTAATGCATAGGTTGTTTATTAAATTAAATTAATAGGCTCGACTAGATAGACGACCCTTTAATACACTAGACTCAAAAGGAACTAAAATAGTGTAGTAATCCACATTCTGGACCTCGATCACTGCACTGGCCTAATAAACATCATAGGGATCAGTTTATAAACCTCTTAAAATCACATGCCCAAATTTATATACACAATTTGGTTTGCACAATAGACTAGTCTATCTAATAGACTAGTGCAGTGGCCCTTCGAGACCTACGACACTACACCGACATAATCTAATAAATAGCACCAAGTGTGCAAGTCATAAGGTGGTCTATCCAATAGACTAGTACAGTAGCCCCAAAATGGACCTTGACCGTTGTACCGGCCCTACCTGCAAATAAGATAGTGTAGCAGTTGCTAAAAACCTAATGAGTCATTAACCTCAATTTATGTTTATTTCTTTACTAATTAAGTTCTTAGAATATTCTTAGTTGAAATATAGATAGATATTATTTTTATTGAATAGTTAAATTTTAGTGAAGTTTGGTATAAACATAATTAGATATTTTTAGGCCATTTTCCAATAATATTTTTAAGCCTTGCCATAACTAAAATTTAATTCACAACATCTCTAGTTTCATTTATATTTAATCATTATTTATCATCCATTTACTATCAATATGAATTATTGATTTAGGTAATGTTCAATTTTAGACAGTTATAAGTTATTTCTTCATTTTGTGATAGTCATTTCTAGGTCCAATTCTTAGTCTTTTTTAGTGCAGTTTTCACCCAAAAATTCATGTTTTCCATAGCCTTAAAGCCACTCATTCTATAGGCCATTTACAAGGCCAAATCATAGGCTTTTAAGAAATGCCATATACTCATAATACCATAACCTTTTTAGGCATATTTTAGGCCAATTCAAGTACACTTTACATGTTCAACTTTAAGTCACATTCTAGGCCACTTTCCAAGCCTATATTTTAAGTACAATTACATTCATCAAAGTTCATTATGTACATCCATTTATATCATGCTAGTTCTTAAATTAAGCTAAACAAACTAAGTAATTTCATATTCCTTATCTCAAGCTTTAAGGCATATATTTCTTACTTATAGTTTACTAAGATTTACATGGCAATTCCCATACCAAAACTCTCGGGTCCTAGCCATCTAGCCTTATTCATACATGTTATTAGTGTCAAACATACATTCATAGTTTTATGCATAACATAAACACTCCCACACATACATATCAACATTTCAAATAACATAAGCTTTATATACATGTCACCAAAGATTAATTAAACACACACACACACACACACATACACACACACACACACACACACACACACACA
>CANXYI010817471.1:0-10124 GCA_948208565.1 Hura crepitans | reverse complement strand
TTTCTAATAAAGTGAATAGTGAATTTGCTTATTTGTGTGATCTTTCTCTTGATGGTAATGTGCATCCACATGATCAATACATGAGCATTTTTTACATTAATTGTATTAAAACTAATCCTTTTAATCTTAGAACTAATGAACAACCAAAGAATGTATTAATTTCCTATGATACTACTGCCGGAGAAAGAGAAAAATTCGAGAGATTACTGAAAAAATATGAAAGAATTTTTGCTTGGAAATACGATGACATCCAGGTATCGATAGGGAAATTGTAGAGCATGCCATACCAATGCATAGCCAGACTACCCCAGTGCGACAGAAGCTCAAAAGGATGAGACTTAAATGGTTGGAGAAAGTTAAAGAAAAAGTAGTTAACTGCTCGAGGCAAAGTTCATTAAGGAAATAATATTTCCTATATGGCTTGCTAATATAGTACCAGTTCCTAAGAAAGATTGTAAGGTTAGGATGTGCATGGACTACTAAGACTTGAACATGCATACCCAAAAGATGATTTTCCCCTTTCACATATAGATGTGTTAGTCGACAGTGCAGCTATAGCCGCCATGTACTCATTTGTTAATGGGTTTTTTTGGATATAATCAGATTCTAATGAAGGTCATTAACAGGTGCAAAATGGCTTTCATAACAGAATGGGGTACCTATTATTTCAAGGTGATGCCGTTCATACTAAAGAATGCCAGGCCAATGTATTAGCAGATGGCCACCAAGCTATTCCATGACATGATACATAAGGAAGTCGAGGTGTCTGTCGACGACATGATGGTGAAGTTCGTAGAATGGGAAGATCACTATGAAGCATTAGAGAAATTCTTCCAGAGGCTAGACCAGTTCAACATGAGGCTAAACCCCAAGAAGTGCATCTTCAGAGTCACGTCAAGAAAGTTATTAGGTTTCATAGTAAGTAAGAAGGGGATGGTAAAAGCCATTTTAGACATGCCTATGCCAAGATCTAAGAAAGAAGTCAAGGGGTTCCTAGGTAAGATTTAGTATAATAGTAGGTTCATATCCAAACTCATGACACTGTGTGAACCTATATTCAACCTGCTGTGCAAAGGCCAACCAAAGGAATAGAATAGTGATTGTGAGAAAGCATTTCAGTTCATTAAAGAATACCTGACCAACCCTCTAGTTTTATGACCCTCAAAACCAGGCAAACCTTTAATCTTATACCTCATAGTGGAAAGGTCATCGATAGAAGCATTAATCACACAAGTTGATGAAGCTGGAATAGAAAACGCAGTTTATTACTTAAGAAAAAAGCTATTCCCTTATGAACAGAAGTATAAAGAAGTGGAAAAGATATGTTTGGGGTTAATTTAGACATCAAAGAAACTACGGCATTATTTTCAACCCTACAAAATGGAAGCAATAGTAAGACATAACCCGCTCCGGTATCTACAATATGCTCTATCCCTGGTAGGTAAGATGGGACACTGGATATTGCTTTTTCAAGAGTTTGATGTCTCCTATATTACTAAGAAAACCATTAAGGGATGAGCTATAGCTGAGTTCCTAGCCCTTCACTCAATAGAAGAGAAGCAAGAGGAGTGCAAATTTCCAGATGAACACCTAGGGGCAATATGTCAGGAAGGATAGAAAATGTTTTCAATGGAGCATTCAACCAAAAAGGAGCAGGCACAGGAGCATTAATCAGTAGTCTAAAAAGTGAGCAGATGTTCTTGGCAAGGAAACTAGAGTTTTCAGCCACCAACAATATGGCTAAATATGAGGCATGTGTTTATGGTTTGGAAACCCTATATCAATTAGGGGTAAAGGTGGTTGATGTATACAGAGACTCAATGTTAGTAATTCAACAAGGTAAGGGTGAATAAGAAGTCAAAGATGAGAACTTGGGCAAGTATGTTAGAATTCTCACAGACCTTGTCAAAGGATTTGATCAATGTACTTTTCACCATATCCCCAAAGAACAAAACCAAGTCACAGATGCTCTAGCCACCTTAATGTCAGTACCGACCCTTACTAAAAAAGATTTAACTTGGCCAATGTATTTCAACAAGACAAGGTATCCCACTTATACTGGAATAGTTAGCTCTACAATTGAGCAAACCCATACACAGCTACCATGGTATCATGATAAATGAACCTACTTATAAAAGGGACAATACCACGAAAATGCAACTGAAAAAGTTAAAAAGGCACTCTATAAGTTGTCCACTTAGTTTATTTCATTCCAAGGCATGCTATACAAAAGGCAGATGGATGGGATACAACTTAGGTGTGTAGATGAGATGGAATCTCAAAGGGTGCTCAAGGAAGTACATGAGGGAGTATGTGATCCACACATGAATGGTAGAAACCTAGCAAAGAAGATCATGAGACTAGGATACTACTGGTTGACCATGGAATCGGATTGTTGTGATTTTGTAAAAAGGTGTCACACATGCTAGGTGTATGGGAATTTGAGTCATTTACTACCTAACGATCTGACTAGCCTATCATCCCCATGGCCCTTTTCAACATGGGGAATCGATATAACTAGAGAAATAAGGCCGTCAGTAGCTAGGGGGCATAAGTTCATAGTGGTAGCAGTAGATTACTTCACGAAGTGGGTAGAGGCTGAGTCTTTCAATAAATTGGGGGCAAGACAGATGGAAAAATTTATTGAAAGAAATATTATTTGCAGGATGGCTTGTCGCAACAGATTATTTCAGACAACGGAGTGCAGTTTCAGGGTGAGACCAAGCAACTGCGTCAGCAGTATGGAATTCAGCACCATAAGTCTTTGCCATATATACCACAAGCTAATGGAGCGGTAGAAGTAGCTAATAAAAATATAAAGAAAATTTTATAGAAAATGACCATCACTTATAAGGACTAGGCAAAGATGCTACCATTCGCATTATAGGGATATAGAATGATAGTCAAGACATCTACCCAAGCTATGCCTTATTTGCTGGTATATGGCATGGAGGCAGTGCTACCAATCGAGGTAGAAATACCTTCTTTGAGGGTAGTACTAGAGGCAAACATACCCAAAGCAGAATGGGTCAGAAGTAGATATGATCAACTAGCATTAATAGATGAAAAATGACTTAAGGCTCTCTATCACATGCAATTATACCATAAAAGAATTGCAAGAGCCTATAATAAGAAGGTCAAGCCTAAAATCATAAAAGAAGGCGATTTGGTACTTAAGCAAGTTAGGCCAACCCTAGGGGAAAGTTCAAACCTAATTGGGAAGGTCCTTATATAGTTAAGAAAGTACTCAAGCATGGGGACATCAAGATCTCAGACTTGGAGGGTAATGAGTTTTCAGAGCCAATCAATGCAGACAGGTTAAAGAAGTACTTCTGCTAAAAAAAAGAACAAAAAAAATGTCCATTAAGCTGAAAACCCAAATAGGGTGGTTTAGGCAAAAGTTAGGACACCCCAATGAGGTGAAAACCCAATAGGGCACTTCATGCAAAAGTTAGGGGATCAGAGAGAAAATGGCCAATCAGGAAAACCTCTCATGGCTAGTTGGTAACGACAGTGCTATCAATGGAAACTAATACATTCATTAAGATTAATTGGCTTAGTTTTAAATTCAATTAACGACAAAAATGCTTTAGTTTTGATCATTAATGTGTAGATTACCATTCAAGAAGGGATCATACAAGTAAACAAATTCTATACACGTTGTTTCTTTTCAGAATTAGAAGCATTGTCTATAATTTTCCTTTTTAGTGATAACGCTCTATTATTTTTAGCATCACTTAAAATCCATTTGTTATAGGAATCATCTATATAAATGATATTGATTGTGTAATCAAGCAAGTCCCTCAAGATGGCATATTTCTCCCATAGGTCAGGAAAAGAGCATAAGAAGTGACAGGTCAAAAGGCCACTGCAAAACTCGACAGGCTCAGCGGGTATCCTTTATACAAAACCAAACTGTTGCAAGATACGTAAAGGGCTGTAAAAAGTAGCATGCCTCAATCCGATCAAAGGCACACAACCCATATGACAAGATAGTGTGAAGTGGCTAATCTTCCACCAAGGACAACTCTAGCATATTAGGATGACTGTGTCAAGCCACAAGAGCCATGATCAAGGGAGTCACTTTATGGTAAGCTTTCTCTCACAATGATGATGAGAGCTGTACTTTGCCTAGAGTCTTTCAAGTGGTGGAACAATTAACTCTAACTTCTCTTGTAGCCAAATCTAAAAAAAAAGAGAGCCGTTAGGTTAGAAAATCTACAAAGGACCACCTAAGCAAAAATTAGGCAGACCCGCTAGTATGAAAACCGTCCCAGGCATACTAGGCAAAAGTTAGGGTCATAAAAAAATAATAATAATAAAATAAAATAACATAAATAAAATTACCTACAAGAGAAGTGGGCTCCCTGTCATGAAGTCAACATTCTTCCTTATTAGTGCATCTAAACCACGAATAGTATTAGCCAAGAAAACACCAAAAAGATTATGACCAGAGCACATCGCGATGAGAATATGAAGAATCTTGAAGTCACAGTGATCATCTTATAAAGTAACAATTAGATAGCTCCTAAGAAGGCATAATAAGACACATTTCACCCATTCCACTAAGTTAATAGAGACTTGATGAACATGATCCAAAATCACCTGCAAAGAAATTAAACCTACCCCTGGTATAAGTCTATGACACAAAATGGGAGAAAAACCCAAAGCTAGGGCAATATCCAAAGGGCAATGATCCTTAAAAGATGGTAAGGCTAGAGGGGTAGTAGGAGTAATTTTGCACTCTATGATAACTGCAAATTCCTTTAAGGTAGGGTATACTTCTTACTGACTAAAGGTGAAGCCATGCAAAATAGAATTCCAGTACTGTGCAATAGCCTTTAAGAACTCAGTGCCAATTTAAACTTTGCTCAAAAATTTAAGAGCCAAGAAGGGGTTAAGAATAGGTGAAACCTAACAAGTTTTGGATTCTTAAATCTTAAGCAATTTCAAGCAAAAAGAAGATATGGTGAAGTGAATGAATAGATGACTAGCAGGGGAAGGGTATTTATAAACCTAAGCATTCCATTCCTTTTTTAGTCAGGAATAGCATTCCAAGAACACATAAGAAGGTCCGCATAGACCTTGGTATGACATCAAGGTCCGCATAGACTAAGTAATAGATGCTTAAGATACCCCGTATCAAGTCCTTGGACAATCGCATAAAGTCTGCATGGACTAAGTCCTTTAAAGTCCATTCAGATCAAGAGGACCCTTGTATGTCTGCACAGACTAAAATATCCTATTCAGGCATAAAACAAATAACAACCTCATGATCATTCAATACCATAAAGCATTTAGAGACCAAGCAAAAATGCAAGGTTAAAAAGCGCTCAAAAAAGGAAGAGTAAACTGTGTCATGTTCAACAATATGAGGAAGAGGCCTCACAATCATGCCTCTACACAACCATAAAAGAAAATAAAAAAATGAGAAAGAGAAAGAGGTCATCCTCAGGCCTAACCATCAAAGTTATCCTCTTCCTCCGTGTCCTCATCCTCGAAAGAAATCACAGCCTCTCAGCCACCTTGTATGTCCTGATCTTCCTCCGAGCTTTACGTAAGGCCGCTAGATGCCTAGACAGCTCATTCCGTAAAAGAGTAAAGGATCAATGTCACATTGCATATACAACACATGCAATATAACATAGCATAATGCATATAGTACAGGATGTAACATATGTACATATCATACATGTAACATGACACACATAAATATACATAGCATACATGTACATTAGCATGACAAGTAACATATAAAGTACATATATAACATGCATAATAGGAATGCACATACCACCAGCACCTGAGTTTCATTAATCATGGCTCTCCTAAAAGCCTCTATGACCCATACAGTCCTCTCTACTGGAGCCTTCTTCACCTGGTCGAGAAAAACAAATGTCAGGCATGTGCAAAGAGAAGACCCCAGTAACAGAATTAAGGATCTTACCAATGTCGTATCCTCAGGCTCAAAGGCCACGGGCCAACTCTCCTCAATGTAAAGCTTGGTAGAAGAAAGTTCCCCATCGACGCCATAGTGTATATAGCTTAGCTCAGGTACATCTGCTAGCATCCTTATCACCTCGCTAGGAGAAGATGTCGGACTAGCTGATGATCCTGGAGCATAAGCCGGAGGAGGTGAGAACTGTGAACCCGAGGAGTCGGACATGGTCCTTGGTCACTTTTTTGAGGAAGATGGACCAGCCCTAGGGGCAGCAATGGGTTACAACATAAAAACATACAAGTTAAGAAAACATCACAGAAGAAATAACAAAACATAAGAATTTTACCTGAGGCAAAAGAGGCCTAGAAGTATAAGGAACCTGAGGAAGTAAGTGAGACGCAGCCCATGAAGCATAGCCTTCATCACCATCCTTCACTAGCGTAGCCCTAGGGACCCTGACGGTCATCCCTTGTATGAAGTCTAAGTCATTGATGTATCTCCTGAATAACATAGACTCAGGAGGGTCTAGAGGGATGAGACGCACGTCCAGACCTAAGTGCTATCTAACTACTCTCTCTCTTAGAAACCAAAAGTATGTTTCAAGAGTAGTTAGCAACAGACGGCAGAAGGACAAGCCCTGAATATAGCATAGAGGGGGAGGTAGTTCGACAATGGGGAAAACCCACCAGGCTAAGTCAACCTACACAAGTAAGTATTAGTAACACATAAACAGTTACTGAAAGAAATATTTTTTTGTGTAAGAATCACTTACATCTATCTAGGCACATGAGCTGAGATACTGGTGATGCTACATCAAGGATGCCATATTCCATGGACTTGAGGTAGGCTGGGCCCACCAATCCATCATAAGGTTGCATCATGGCATATCAAGCTTGCAAGGATAGGCTAACAAATGAAGCTCATAAGCCTAGACCTAAGGACAACAAAAGAAGCAAGTCAGTAATAAAATCTCAAAAAAAAAAGAATAAGGAAAGAAGAGAGAATTAGCTTACTAAAATGCCAGACACGAAGCCCTGGATAAAATGATGACTCTTTCGAGTCCGTACGGCTATGTCCAGACTCCGAAACATCCACCCTAAAGAGGAATTGCACCAATTCCAGCTCCCTATCTTTTTAACTTCCTTCAACACTGAGAGGAAGCTCCAACTCATAGTGCCGTTAGCATTAGCAAATAAGGTGGTGCCCAGCAGGTATAAGACAAAATAGCATACATACTAATCCACCTCCAGCTCACTCAAAGGAGACACTTCACCTTACCTCTCCTAAAGGTCAGTGTAATGAATACTACCAGCCTGATCCTGAGGCATAAATCCTAGCCATTATTTCACCTCTGCTAGCCGCAGGGAAAGATGCTAATAGCAAGTATCAAAAGTAATGGCATGACCAATATAGGGTGCCTCGGTAATGAACGCCTAATCAAATGGCATGATTGTCAGCTCACCAAAGGACATATAAAAGGTATTAGTGGTGTTTATCCACCTATCTAATAAAGAATGCAAGGCTTGGAGGTCATGGTGAAAATCTCTGCCAACAAGGTGACAGTGAAAGTCTGAAAGCCTATCATGTGCACCTTGTTCTTCACCATCACAAGCATAATGGAATACCACTATTGTGGACCAAAAAGAGTGCCCCCACACTTGAGATGTGTCTACAAAAAGCAAGCAATTAAGAATTAGGACTTGACTCATATAGTCATCACGGACAAAAATTTTAAAGTAAAAGTCTGCACGGACCAAAAGAATGTAGGCAAAGCAAGTCTATATGGACTAACAAAAGAGTCAAAAGCAGTCAAAATCTAAGTCCGCATAGACCAAACCTGAGTCAAATGTAAGTCTAAATGGACTCCAATTAAAGTCAAAGATAGTCAACATTTAGTCTATACAGAATTCACATACAGAATCACCTATGCAACTATAGGAATAGTTCTGACAAAAAAAAAGTTTAGTAAGTCTGCACGGACCAATAATACTTAGTCCACATAGACCTATCGAGCCCTAGCCTATTTAGTCTGTACGGACTTATCACACCAGAAACCCTTTAGAGCATAAAGCATGAAAATAATAGAGAAAACACATGAAGAGAGAAGACTCACCTGTGGGTACACTTCAGAGCATGTGTGGTGGGCCAGATCCACCAAAAGTGGGGTTAGATCACCAAAGGCGATGCCATTAATAGGTGTTGCATTCTTAAGTGGTTCACCATTATAAATGGGATGACACCCCCTACAGTGGGCATGGAAATGTCCTCCGATGGAGGAAGAGAGGGCATAAATCCTCCTCCTTATAGAAGGAGGATCACAGTAGATACATCCTCACCATTAGGGAAAGAGGAACTCGAGGCACTTTTGACATAAGAGGCCATAGTAAGAATGTCCTTTTTGAGAGAAAATGAAGAATGAAGAAGACTGAAATGCAAGAAATAAGAAATGGACAAGAAAAAAGGATAGTTATATTGCTGACGTGATAAGTCCACATGGACCTTGGAGACCTAAGTCCGCATAGACATACTGTAACATAAAGTTTGCATGGATCTTTGTGAATCAAGTCTATACAGACTTACTTGAGATAGTCTGTAAAAGTTAATAATAAGTTCGCATAGACTAATGCATGGATGCCCGCACGGACCTAAAACCATCAAAATCTAAGAAGGTTAAATTCGTTCTTCTTCTATCAAATCTAACATTCTATTTCTTTCTTATAGGATCAATTCAAAGTTACAAAGCTCAATTTCTTCTAAGGATCAACATCAAAGGTTAATCCATTAAGCTTAGATTAACACCAAAGTTTCAATTCCCAAGTTTGATTCTGTGTCCAATTTATGTTATAGGGTTCAGCCTAATAAGACAATCCATAAAGTTTGACTCCGTGTCTAATTTATGTTATAGGGTTCAGCCTAATAAGCCAATCCACAAAGTTCGACTCCGTGTCTAATTTATGTTATATGGTTCACAAAATTCAACTCTGTGTCCAATTTATGTTATAGGGTTTAGCCTAATAAGCCAATCCATAAAGTTTGACTCCATGCCCAATTTATGTTATAGGGTTTAGCCTAATAAGCCAATCCATAATGTTTTAGGATTTAACCTAACAAGCCAATCCAAAATCCCTATCCACTCGATCAAACCTCATCAGTCAAATAACCTTAGATGTGATCAAAATTACTTAGTTGAGAGTGTATAAACTATATCATGATGGCATATGATGGTAACCTAGAGACATCAAAGCAGAAACATGAGTGGACCTAGTTTGATTTTCACTTCACCCAAGACAAGCATGCACTTGTATTCGGTGTAGTTTTCTTCACAATATCAATTCTTTTCAAAGGGAAGATACAACTCAAGTTTAACAAGCTTTTGCAATGATTTGGAGGCAATCATCCATATTCGATAAAGCTCCATGTCAAGTAAGTACACCCACAGGTAAGTATTTCTAAATCTGGTACTTCGTTATGCATTATTCTAGTTCATGCATTACACAGCACACACCAAAGTGGGGGCAATTGTAGACACCTCACCTTAATCAATAATGATAGCCAGAGATGGACTTTTTGAGGATAGCACAAAAAGCCATTAAGATCCAAGTTCGCATAGACTTACTATCTATGTCCACATAGACCAACCACAGAAGTAGGTTAGAACCTAGCCCATGAAGACCACGAACCATCACTTTAAAAGCCTTAGTCCGCATAGACCATCAAGGATAAGTTCATACGAACTTGTCGTGGGAAAACAAACTTCGGATCTAAACATTGCCTATTTAGTCCAGGAGTCAAAATCCTTAAAGAGGGAGTACTTTCTCCTGATAAAAGGATATAGAAAAACCTTAAAAAAAGGTAATAAAGACTTCTCTTCATGAGGAGGAGAGAGGTTCAGGAAAAACACATACTGAAAAAACCATAATTGCAACCATTCCAGCAGTAAAAGGCATCAAAGCTTAGTGAGGCTTGTCACAAAGAAGTCAACCATCCTTACTTCTATCAAAAGGCTTTTGTGCTAGTGCTCAAAGAGACTCTTTCACACAGGTAATATCTAAGGTCTATGAATGAGTTTTCTACATCCTTTGTAAGCCAATGATCTTTGAAATGATTAATTTATGAGGTGATACTTTGTTATCCCCATACTCATTGATGATGAGTAGGCTAATCACATTAGGCATGTAAATCG
>CANXYI010817356.1:0-12224 GCA_948208565.1 Hura crepitans | reverse complement strand
CGCTACTTCATTTTCTTAGTATAAACATTTAATCACAATTGACATACCAATTCAAAATTCTTTATGATTATCTCATACATACACGTCACACAAAATAAAACATATAAAGACATGCAAATAATATTGTTAATATTTAAGGACCATTTAGTACAACCATCATTTACATATTCAAAATGAAAACAATTAATTTAAAGCTACTATACATTTGTATATATCTTGTAACATTTACAATTACTCTAAAATATTAAACATATGTATGTAATTCTAGGTAACAATTACTAGATAATAGTGAATTTACGAACATATTTGGCATGCGCACAATACCTATGGTGGACTCTTCTTACCTATTCAATTATCAAAACAACTTTTATCATTGCTAGGACTTAACCCAATGCTTCACCCGGCTCAATCAATAACCTACCCATCAATAAAAGCCAATGCACTAAGCACAATTGCTTACTGGTGTATTCTAACACTATGAAACTTGTATTGTAAGCTACTATTAAATTTTATATCTATCTTTCCTTTTTTAAGAAAACAATCCTCTATTTATATTTCTTTCGACTATGTTCATTTTTGCATATGTGTAAGTTTTAACTAGCTGTTATCTTTCTTATTTCCTTAACTCATTATACTATATTATTTCATTTCTAATCATCTATAAATATGTATGTTTCTTTTATTATAGCTATGTTTTCTATACTTTCTTTCTCTGTTCAAAAACACATGCCTATTTTATAATATTAGATTCCTTACATTTCCCATTTATAATTATCCATGTATATATTATCATTAATTATGCAAGTTCATTTGGTTTAATACATTATTCAAGACATCATCTTTATGTACTAAGTTGCTCATAATAGTGTCTCACTTATCTTTTAGCCCATTATTTACTTAACTTAGCCCATGCTCGATTGACATATATCATAACATTGGATAAAGGGATATAGAATATAATGGTCTCATTAGATGTGCACTCATCCATATTCTAGATGTCATCATGGCTACACTTGTATTAACATATATATGTGCAATGGCCCTTTTCAGACATCCCCATTGCTGCATTAGCATTAATACAAATGTTTGTAGTTGCTCTCTTCAAACCTCTCTATTGTTGTAGTAGCATTAAAACATAGGTGTGCAGTGGCCAAATTTAGACCTCCCTACTATTGCAACAACATTAATACATATGTGTGTAATTGCCCTCTTTGGTCCTCCCCACTACTACACCAACATAAAAAAAGACACCGAAGTGTCCTAGTAGCTGCCAAATTCCCTAGTTGATAGGTCAACCTATCCAATCAAAGTTATTTAACTCATATTTTTTTATCAATTCTCATTACGCTTCATTTCCCAATCATTTTTTATGTCATAAAACATTATTAGGAATTAAACTTTATACATATTAAATCTTAACATCATATTTTAGTCCTATAATAATATTACTAAAGCTTTTATAGTTTATGATCATGGCATTTCAACTTGTGATCAACATTAGCATATTCGTGCATGAATTCACATCTCATCCGTGTTATTTGTAAAACATACATCATCATTGCATTTTGTTACTTATGTTCTATAATTTAGAATTTTCCTTATTTCTGTCTTTATTTATAACACAATTAATTAATTTTTTTTAAATTACCTTTTGACCTTATATTATTATCTTTCATCAGATTGCATATTATTTGTTCATTATCCAATATTTCATATATAAATTTTTAATACATTTCCAATGTCTTTAATTCCTTATAATATTAAACATTAATTTTTATAAATCTCATTCTATTTGCAATGTCTAAATATTTGTTTTATAATCTTTCTTTATTTAGAATGCAATTAGTATTTCTATGTGTAATTATTATTATTTAAGAAATAGAATTCGTAGCAACTATAAACATTTATTTATTTTATCTAATTGGACCATATAACTCCTCTCTCTTATAGTTCACTTTAATTCCTATTAAACAATTCCCATATACTTTATATGAATTTGAATTTCTAAGTTTAACTTTTTCTTATTCATTTTATTCTCTTTTCTTTGATGATGATGATGATGATGATGATGATGATGGTAATGATGACGATGATGATGATGATGATGATGATAATGATGATGATAATAATAATAATAATAATAATAATAATAATATTATTATTATTATTATTATTATTATTATTATTATTATTATTATTACATCAATTTCTTATTCATCTTCTTACATATATATACTTTATATTTTTCTTTATTACACATAATTGATTTCTTTTATTTAAATATATTTACATATTTGTGCACACATTCCTATATGTATATTTTCCTTAGAACATTTGTCATATGTTAATTAAATTATATAATTATTTTCCTATACTCAATCTTTATTTACAATTTTCTCTTAGTAAAGCTTTCATTTCTTCAATTATGTATTTGTATAATTAATCTATTCCATTCTTATTTAATTCATTCATACAATTCCTTATTTACTTAAATATATTATATATAGATACATTTTTCTTATAATTTTCCTTTATTTCGACATAAATAAATTAAGTTATTATTTTTTAAATATAATTAATAATTTACACATATATATTTATATATGTACATTTATGTCTCCATTTCTTCAAGCATCAATCCTACATGAATTAATTTCATAACTATTTCAAATGCCTTTATTTTTCTTATTTTATTTCCTCTTTATTTAACTTATCAATTTTTCAAACATCTCATTTATTAATTTTATCTATATTTACTTTAATCCGATTGACTACTTTTATGCCACTCATATAATCCAATATATCTATAATTCATCTCACATAAATTGTACTTCTTATTATATGTTCTACATTTCTTCCTTAATTATGCACTTAATTCTTTACTCAAAATAGCCATTCATATCTATATTTTTCTATGTCCCACATATTCTTTTACTTGATTATACCTATCCACGTACATATTCTTTTACTTGATTATACGTCATTATTTCTCACATGCAATTTTCAGCCAAGTCGATGTTTCACATATAAAAATTCCAATTTCTATATTTATGAGTATTTCCATGTTTAATTACTTATCATAATACTACCTGAATTATTTATTTCATCTAATTGGCCTTTATCTAATATACACTATTTCTTACAAATTTTGTCCTATAGTAAAATATTAGGTTCAAAATTTATTTCCAAGATTTTGATCTAACTATACTAAGTAAAATAACTCTAATTATATTTCTAATCTATCATTTTACTTAAATAATCCATAATGTAGAAATTCTCAACTACATATAAAGTCTCACATAATTCTTTTATATACAAAACTCTATAGGATTTGAATCCACCTACCTCTTGGTGTTTTATTCCATCAAATCTTCACTTATACCACCTCCACATTATCATCCCATCATCTAACTTCAATTTTCTTCAACTTTATAATCAATTTCCTCATAAAAGTCACCATAACATCATTAATTATGCATAATTCTACTTAATTCTTTAACTAGCTAATTATACTCCTTTATTGATTTAAGAAATTAAATAAATTATGTACCAACTTATCGACTTTGAATAACCCTTAAATACTTATTTCCACCATTTTCTTCCATCTAAATTCCACCTCCTTTCTTAAATTCATCTAGGGGTATCAATTTATCTTGATGTAAGCTTCTATGTTGATGTAATAATTTGGGTAAAATGAGTGATAAACAAAGAATTTTAAGGTGTAATATAAAGAGGGAATTTCAGCCTTTAAGGGTGGTGAATAGGAAAGGAAGCTTGCTAGAATTACAAATGGTTATTTTATAATATTTCAATATTTTTATGTCAAATCAATAGCTAAGATTGAAAAGAGGGCATTAGACATGGATGGTAGTATGTATTCTATGTGTATTTTCGTTAAAAATATCTTTTAATAATTTCTAAGTCATTAAATCTATTTTCCACTTGGATCGATAAGATCTCCCATACCACTTTTTGATCCAATGGCCTATGTTGCTCCATGCATAAAAACAAAATCCACCATATTATTCCTTCAATATTCATTTTATTAAATCCATTTCCTTAGTTTTTTATTATAGTTGTAATGTCATAAAAAAATTTGAATCATATGATTTTCGTAGTACTCATATTATTTAAGTATCAAGATGTCCTAGTTTTGAATTTTTTTAAGTGTATTTTCTGAATTTTTGGTTAAGCCCTGAATAGTTTACTATTCACCATTAACCATAATCTATATTTCATTTTCAATTTTCAACCTTTTATATGATCTCAAATACCTCTCAAATTGCACTAAAATTCATCAAATAATGTATACTAGCTCTTAGTATGGTCAACATAAATTGGACTTGAGATACATTATTCATGGTTCTGGTGTCACCTTTCACTAAGACTATTTCTCTAACCTCATTGCTTTCATATTTCTATGTTCCTCTCATACCACATTTATATTTTCACCCTTTTACACATGTTCTACTAATCATTAGGCCTCTAAATACTTGTTTCCAATTTTACCCCACCCCTAGCTTTCTCATGTATTTCCCATTTTACACATTGGTCATTTTTCAATTCGTTGTTTACACCAATCAACTCTATTTAATCCATACATCTATTTCATTCCCCACTTTTTCTTCTAATTTTAATTTTATCCTTGTGAAAAATCAAACTGAAGTTTGGGGGTGTTATAACCATAATTACCTATTTCTTAAAGCATGGCTTGTTAGAGTTAGATAGTATAATTGGTTTCATCTTTGCACTCACTGAATTATCCCAATTGATACTAGAATGGCCAATGCATTTTCCTTTTGATTTATTCTTTAAGAAAATGATGAAAAGTTTAAACCTTGATCATTGAGCTTAACTCTCTCAAGAATTCTACATATGGAACTAACTTGTCTTCTCTTACCATCTATGCTCTTGAAAGCAGATATACTACCAGTATGGATTCCTTATATACCTTTATAAACTTTACTTCTAAAACTAGTATAGCTTTTAATCCAAAGATACAGGCCTTTTATTCTGCTAAATTATTTATTGCTTGAAAATTCAACTTCTTTGTGAGCAAGATTATTTCTACCTCTATGATAACCAAAACAACTCATGCTTCATCCCTTTTTTAATTATCTACTTTATCATTGTATACCATCCACTCTTTCTCTATAATGGTGTTTAAGGTCTCATCCAAAAACTTGAACTCACATTGATCACCCTCAATCAGCTATTGTACCAAGAACTCGACCCCTACTCTTCCTTTTACGGTCAAGTGAGTGATGTACTAAATGTCAAACTCCTAAAAAAAGTACCAGCCATTTGCTCAACTATCCAATTAATAAGGGAGTGGAGTGAAGATGTCTAAGTGAATCATGCTTAGCCACAACTTGTACCCTATAACATTATAACTATTGCCTTTATTTCTTTAAAGCCCTAATCATAGAAAAATAATCTTTTATACTTTAGCATACATCTCTTTAGAAGGCAAAAAATTCTTACTCAAATAGTAATAGCAAATTCTACTCCAAATTGATACTTTTGGGCTAACATTGCTCCTACTAAACTCCATTCAGTTGCTATGTAAAGAATTAGAACCTAATGTGGTTATAGAGGTCTTAGGATCTAAGAATTGGTCAAATACTACTTTATTCTATCACAAGCTACCCGACAGTGTTTATTCTACCTCACAGGGCTTTTTTTTCGTAGTAGCTTAAAAATAGGCTCACAGATAGTGGTTAACTTAGTGATAAGTCTATTGATGTACGGAATTTTGCTTAAGAACCCTCTTAATTCTTTCTCTATTTTAAGAGTTGGCTTTCAATGATTGCCTTAGCCTTATCTAGATTTACTTCAATACCCCTCTATTTAATCATGAGCCTAAGTAACTTTCGTAAAGTTACCATAAGCACACACTTTTCTAGGTTCATATAAAGATTATATTAATTGATTCTCTTAAAGAGCTTCTTAAAGGCTTTAAAATGGCCGTTTCTAGTTGCAAACTTAAACACCATACCATCCATACACACTTCTACCTCTTTATGGATCAAGTCTTTGATAATTTTGTTTACCACATGTCGATACATTGATCTTACTCACTTTAAGCAAAAAGGCATTACTTTGTAATAGAAATTACCCTATTCTATAATGAAAGTTATCTTTACCTTATCGGTAATCTTATTCAGAATCTAATTATACCCGGTATACCTATCCATAGAGCAAAACATGCTACCCTTAGCTACACTATTAATCAAAACATCAATACAAGGAAGTGAAAAATCATCTTTTCGACAAGCCTTGTTTATATCTCGATAATCTATACACATACTCACTCTTTTATTTTTCTTCATATTGGAACCATATTCATAAGCTAGGTAAACCATTTTGCCTCTTCTATGAACTTGGCCTCAACCTAATTATGAACTTTTTCTTTGATCTTTTTAGCCTATTTTGACTCATTCATTATAATTTCTATTTATTATAATTTACGAGTAATGTTAGATGAAATTAAAATATTTTTAGGTTTATTTTCTATGCCAATGTTAAGAGATTTAGTTTTAACCAATTTAATGTTGAATATGTGTGCATGGTTATAGTTATGATGAAATGTGCCATATGGCACAATATCACATAAGTAAGAAAAACTAGTAGACATGTCACTAATCTTAAAAGATCATAAGAAATATTAGCTTCAGCAATAGCATTGTCTTTCTCTTTGACTTCACCCTGTGTTTTTCTTTAGCCTCTATCTTAGTAGATCCATTTTGTGACTCCATAGGCTTAATCTTTATGCTTCACCAATTAGACCTTCAAAATAAATCTCTTTAATGAATTCTTCTTTAAGGCCTATGTTTTTTTAAAATAGAACACTAGTTCATCGATTTCATCTTTTTCAATCTTAATGATGGCTATGGTTTTTTGATTGAAAACATCATTTAAAATGTGGAATTCTGGCTTCATTAGATCTCTTATTTAAAAAACTTATGTTTTGCCATAATAAGTGCCTTCGAGATTCCGTTTCACAAAGTAGTAATCAAAAGGAACATACACATCATTCTTCTTTATAGAACTCAACTCCCCCTTCTCATTATAGCCTAACCCCTTTTTTGACTGATAAGATTGACCTTGGATCTCTAATATAGAACATGGACCTTGCAAATTCAAACCATGTCTAGCTTTAGGGATGTAATCCCACTTTTTCATAACCACAAAAATTGTAAGACTCACCAAATCATTAGTGTCAATTCTTGGCACATAGAATCCTATCAATGGTTAGTTAGCAATCCAAAGGGCAACTATAATATTATCCCTGGACACTTTGATGGTGATTATGCCTTCTTCATATGGAAACTTGATCACCTAGTGCGAGGTAGATGGTACATGTAACACCTAAAAATCCTAGGGTAATGAATAATACATCTCAAGATATGAATATTGTTGCCTAAGACCAAATTTATACTAATGTGACTAAATAGAAGTATTAATCATAATATAATGAAATGGAAATGAAGTCATTAAGATAGTTAAAAATGAATGTAAAGTTTTTATAGCAGTGTTTTATGAATACTGACATAGTTAAAGTTGAACCATAAAATATATTATTTTCCCTCAAAATGACCTAGATTGGTATAACCTAATACTCAAATAATCCAGATAGTACATTGGCATTGGGATAAAAATTTTTGAACATCAAGAAGTATTTTATTAAAATTAGACAAAGTTAAATGTATTATTTTTATTGGAATTTTCTTGGTTTTTGAGCATGGTTTGTTAAAGGCTTTTGGGTCTTCATTAAAGAGATTTTATGGGACTATGAGGGATATAAATTAAGGATTTATGTAGTTCCTAAAAATCCTAATTTCATGAATAGTACTTCTTAAGGCATGAAAAGTGCTGCATGAGTAACCAATTCACATTGAGGTGGCTGAGAGGGAGTACTAGTAATAAAACTATGATCGGTGAAATAATGACAAAAATAAAGTTATTTAAAATAACAATTGAACCAATTAAATTTTTTATGTCGATATCTAGTGAATGGTGCTCTTTGTTTATGTTGAGTGGTAAAATTTTTAAGATGTGCTCCAACTAACCCAAAAATAGCACGATCTGAAAGTCAAAAATTCCAATTAATCTAATGGAGTGGAATTATGATTTTCTAACATTGTCAAGTATTTTATGTAAATTTCTTGATAATGTGATTAATTAACTAACTAGGTTCCCATTGGTTTTTAGACCTAAAATTTTAGGGGTCCTAAAATTCAGAAATTATGTACTTTCTGGTGTGGAAAACAATAATTTTAGAGACCTCAAAAATTAAATCATATTTTTGAAGCTTAAACCTTACATAGGATTAATTGTGGATATTGGATTGGCAACAGGAACAATCGTGTCTGTTATAAGGTGAAAGTGTGTGTGTGTGTGTCACATGTGATCAAAATATCCCCTATCTCTTCCATCTCCCTTTAGCCGACACCATATGCCATTTCTTTCTCCTATTTTTTTCTTTTATTCATAATCCCTCTGAATCTTCACCAAAACCTCCATCCTACATACCAAAGATAATATATATCACCTATAAAGTTCACTTTTAGTGTTAATTTTGCAAAAGGAAGTGAAATTTTGGCAAAAGGAGAAGTTTAACTATTTAGGTTTTCAAACCTTAATTTGAGGTGAACCCTAAATTCAAATCATAACATTTTTCTAGGTAATTAGATGTGATTTATTTAATGATTCAAGTGTTATTTTTGGATTTTGAGTTGTATAAAATTTTTTATGATTTTTTCTATTATATTAGCTATAATAGAAATAAAAGAACTTGGACAAAAGTAAGGATAAAGGAAAAGAGAAGCAGTAAGGTGCTATTAAGGACAACAAATAATTGCTCTATAAGTGTATTCAATAAAATATGTGTTATGCATATTCCATAATGTATTCATTATGTATATGTTATTAATTTAGGGGTTAGGATAACCCTAAAATGGAAATTAGGGTATATTAGGGTTTCCAGCATGTTAATTAACTTGAAAGACTAGAAATTGGGTTTAAAAGAATTTTAATCATGAAAATTTAAGGGTGGCCAAATGGTATATATAATAGGGACATAGTTGAAATTTATGAATTTGTGGCTATAAATAGTGGAATTAAGATGTATTAGACTTAAATAAATTGGTACATTATGTGTTGGCTATGTACATTGATGAATATGAAAAGATGAAAATGTAAACATGAAATATGTGTGTGCTTGTGTGAGGTGTTGTCTAATGCATAATGGATGCAACATATTTTATTTTTAAAGTATATTGATGAATTGGTATTGTAATTAATAGAGTCTATGTTATGAAATGAAATATGGGAAATGGCCACTTACATGTGGATAATGGAAATTGTATCATGAAATAAAGGATGTAGATTGGTTACTTACATGTGATAAGAAAGGAAATGTGTGTGATGATATGGACTACTAGAAATATTGTTAAGTAATATACCATAAGACGGTAAAGTGTTAAATAGTGAGTATGCCTAAATTAGTCAAATGTGAAATTGCAATTGGACTTGAGAAATGGTAAGTGGAACTGGTAATGTATATATATCAATGGTACTATTATTGATAACCTATTTATGTTAGACAACTTGTTGCATAGGTTATGTGACACCCCTTAACCGATCCACCACCAAACATGAATAAGAGGTATCATGTTACTAGGTCATTATCTTCTTAAAACCCTTCTTATGATTATTTAAATTAATTTTATGAACATGCATATAAATTTATCTTACCAATTTTATTGCGAGTCATGCCTTAATATAAATCTAGGAGTATAATGGCTATCCTAGTGAAAACTAAAAATTTAAACCTATATAAAGAACACTTCTATGGGAACACTTCTGATCCTCTAAAATGCTCCTATTAATAGCATCACACATATATAGCTCAATCAGCACATTTACAATTATATGAATTCATAAGTTATACATTTCACATACATTTATATCGTATAACTTATTTATAACATTTACAAGCTATAATAAAATATATTTACGTAACTGACCCTAAACCCCCTTTCTATACATGAGTGCCATTAAATATAATTATACATAAAGATCACCAAAATATATACCCTACTTGTGTTTGACTGCTACACTGCTCTAAGCTATAATCTACTATCTCCTACCTATGCAATGGAAAAATTGACATGCTAAGCATATGCTTAGTATTAAATTTAATGAAACATGCATCATATCACACTCACATGCATCAAACAAACATGTAAAGCATCATAATCATATAAACCTGTCATACCATCATTTACATGTTACCATTTATTTACTTATGTTACTCATGAAATAATGTACCCAAATTTGTCATGCTACCAGTTATAATTAATCTACCTTAATTTGTTTTTTCACTATTTTATTGCCATTTAAATTATAACATCCTTTTTGAAACATTATATTATATCATCCATTTCATCTTAGGGCCTATACTAAGAAGATAACTCTTTAAACACTAGATAATGGGATCTAAACTTGTACAATGGCCCACATTATATATCTCAATAGTTGCACCCACCATAAACTCATCTGATAGTAGGGGCAGTCTTTAGAAACTTCCCAATATTAGAATGGGAAGGATAGTCCTCATTGTCCTTGCAACATTAGCATAGTAGGGATCAACCCTTATAGACCTTCCCTTATCCAAGGTATCAAATAGTAAGGACTGACTTCATAGACTTCCTAATGTCAAGATAGTAAGGATTAGCCCTCATAGACCTCCCAATATTTGATGGTGTACAAGGTTCACATCTAGAATCTCAGCAGCTGCACCCACCATAACATCGGCAATAATCCTTATGAACTAAAGCCACTAGCAACTAATAACTCCCTAGTTAACTAGTCAGCCTATCCAGTAGATGGTATAGCTAATATAGGCTAATTCTATTTCTCATTTATTATTTACTTAAGTTTTATTATTTTCTAATTTTCATTTTATGTGCTAAATTTTATTTCATGTCACATGAGATTACAAATTTGTTTAGCCAATACTTTAACATCCAATGCTTTCTCATTCAATATTTTAGTTGGCTATTCCTATTTATGATGATTATCATTCATTTACATTACATTATTAATGATCACATACTCAAAATTTTTATGTCTCTTATGCATTACCAAGTATACATAACACTGTTTCCATAAGTAGCCATGCAGCCATTTTAACCAAAATTCTTATATACTCTATTTATCACAATTCTTTATCTTAACTATAGTTATTGCAACATTTAAGATTAATCATACATTAGCCTTCCTTTAGATCATTTACACACACATACAACCCTAATGCACACTATTCAGCCATTACACTAAAACACACATAAACTATACTTATTGTCAATTTCTTATTCTAATCATGTTATAACCTAACAATAAGCTCATTTACACATTATATACTTTTGACCACTCATGGACACAATCATACACCATGGCCATACCATTTAGCCATTTCACTCACACATATATGCACATCATTTTCCATCTATTTCTCCATTCATAGATGTTCACACCCATCTAATTACTTCATTCATGCATTCACCATGCATAATTACACATACATATACATTCCACTTATTCCATACACATGTACACACACTTGAATTATGCAAATAAGTAACATACAACACATCTTTCATTAAATTCACGTACAATGGGTTCTAAAGCACTCTAATTTCACCACTCAATCGTTGTCTTTCCCTTTCTCCATTAATTCCTTCTCTTTTTCTACAAAGTTAATGCATTTTCATTTTAGAAAAATCATAATAAATTCTACAAATATCCAAATGTGAATATAACCATATATTCATCACTTAGGCATTAAATACTACCTTAGAAAAATATGAAACCTTAAAAATATGTGCTTATAATAAAAAAAAGATCACTATTCACAAAGTTTAGAAAATCTCTAAAAATAAGTGATCCCTTGGCTTTCTTCCATTAGAATAGTGATTAAGAGATAGTAAAGGTAATTTTATTAGGCTTAATTTATAGAGAATCACTTATTTTAGGGTTTCAAAGAAGAAAAAAAATAAAGAAAGAGGGAGGAAAAATGTTATTAGCTTCATGAGAAAATGGGGGAGATAAAGTGTTTTTGATCAAGTGTGACATACCACACACCTCTACCTTTTATATTAAGAGCATGGTCGACCACAATCATGCCATGCAATGATCCAATGGTCTGAATTAATTTT